>JAFFZR010006641.1:0-17812 GCA_018397195.1 Lethrus apterus | reverse complement strand
GTTGAGAATGGGTGAAAATTTTTATTTTAGCAACATATATAGTTATCAACTATAAAGTGACGTAAAATATCATATAGACATTATAGACAATATAGCTATAACTTAAGATTTTGATCATTAGTACCTGCAGATGATCGCCTGATCCCGATGTACTACCCTGCACAGAGGCTGCACATTTACCGTAATTAGTGTTGCCTAATTGCAAGGCGTATGCTAAAATACTTCTCAATGTCTGTCCAAATACTAGATTTTCTAATTGTACACATAGTTGATTTCAATAAACTTTTCATCGAGAAATATTCCAAGTATACATTTCATTTTAAATAAGAATAAAATTGATGGCAAACATGCTAGAATACTAGAATTGCTAGATTATGCAATAACAAAACTTGCTTTTTTAAACAACGGACACCGTTTTTAAATGTTATTAGTTATTAGATTAAGTTTATTATGTATTTTTTAATATTTATGGACTATATTTGGACTGTAAATAACACTTAATACATAAGGATAAGGTGCGCATCAACATGTTTTAAACAATTTGCTGTGGTTTGAACCAATTAAATAAAAAAATACGTTACACACTTTTTATAACAATCTTTTGACAACAAAACTAAGCGATCGTTTTGAGTGTATTTGTAGCTAGTAATGTTAGTCCATTATTTATTTATTAAAAATTTATAGAAATTCGACTTCAATCTCGATAAATTAGTTGGGGAGATATGGAGATAAAATTACGAAGCAGGGTGAATATCAATGGTTTATTAGCAACAAAGAATTATCAACCATGAAGTGGAGAAATAAGCCGTATGAACGGTTCGTATATCTCTTGTCAAATTTTCGAAAGATCTGATGGAAGTTAAGAGCAAGGAAAAGAATGAAAATATAATTCCAATTCTATGTCCAGTAGCACACTGAATATAACGCCACCCAATATGAACTGAACTTGTTGACAAGTTCTATCTGTGGTTCTATAATTTAAAAAAAAATATATAATACAATAAAGTTTTTGCTTTCTTTGATAATAAAATGTTGTTGCTTTAGAACATTTTTTTCAACAAGACCCCCTGTCAATTTTGTCCCGCTTCACCAATGTTAAAATCTGGTCACCTTACGTTAGCTGCAGTGGAAATAATGCACCAATAATCATCTCACCAGCCCGAACGTCTCCCCAGAAGGTGAGGTAGTACAAAGGGCCAACAAATGCATACAGACTGGATTTGTTCAATATGTAAAGTACCTTTTATGTGTTGGGAAAACAAAATCCTGTTTCCAAATGTATCATGCTTGAGTACTTATATACGATTATAATAAATTTACTTCACAAATGAACATTAATTATTATGTAATATGTATACAGGGAGAGTCATAACGTACGGAGGAGATTGAAAGGGTAGTAATATAAGATCAAAATAAATATTTTTTCTTAGTAAAGTTTTTGACCAAAGATCAATAACAAGAAAGTTGCATCAGTTTAAAATTTTTAAAAATTAACACCCACTTTTTGAATAACACTGATATTAATGAAGAATCAGTGTTTTTTAAATTTAAGCATTTTAAAAACAATTAAATAGCTGCTACTTTTACGTTTTTAAATTTTACATTGTATAAATAACAATCAGGTCTTCAATTTAAATTTAAAATGTCAGTTACTAGCATAGTTTGTACAGAATGTTCATTAATCGATTTAACTTTAACTTGCTGCAACTTTTTGGTTACTGTGTTTTGGTCAAAAGTTTACTAAGAAAACATTTATTTTGGTCTTCTCTTACTACCCTTTTAGTCTCCTCCGTATGTTAAGATTAGTGATAGTAAAATACATTTCAAGTATGTATAAACGGCCATTGGTTGACAAATCTCGAGATTGCATTTGGTATTTTTAAGAAAAATCGATTAAAGAGCCACACTATAATTTTATTCACATGTCTGTATATATTCGAAATGGAAATGTGTTGCAAAATAGGATAGGATAGTCTTAAATACAAACCTGCAACTCTGACAAAAACGGAATTTTAATAACACAAAGATATTTTATAACGAGGCGACTTCAAAAATGTTTTTTCTTTACTGTTAATCTTGAAATTATCTGTATCCCGAACGATACAAAATACTTATAAAATTCTAATTTGTGTTGAAGACAGTTCTATTACTATTCTACCTACAACAGTTTAATTTACAAAAAATACAATATAACTAAAAATATAGTTACTTAAAATAATTAAAACTATACACCCTAATAAATATAACTTATTCAATATACTATGATAACAGTCGTGGTCTATCTACAAATTCATGACCATACCGAAGTATGGTAGTTGAAGTGGCAACAACCATAGAGCCCCAAAATAATAAAAATAATAAAGATTCCGTTGAATATTCAGCTGGTAATATTGCACATGTGACAAACATTGCAATAGCTATTAATAATACACTTGGGAATGTAATATAACGCCATCCTCTTTCAACAATTAATGGTGACCGTAAATCCGCCAACCCATGGAACAAATCTAATGCATCTTGTCGATAACCATCAGTGAAGTTATTTTTATAATACCTAGTCATTGAATTAATTCCATCTCTTAATAACCCAAGCCTGGTTCTTTTACCAGTTCTTGTGTAATCAGTTTTTAATGCACCTGTTCCAGAATACTGTATACTTATTAAATCAGCATTATCTGCCCAAACAGTTTTGAACAGCTTTTCAAATACGGCATGCTCTTCAACTGATTCATTAGATTTAATAATATGCAATTTACGAAGAACAGCGTTTAATGAACGACGAGCTAACATACTCTGAACTACATTAGTTCTATCCAAACAGTCAACACAATTTGTTCTAAAAACGCCTTCTTGCAAAGATATTAATGAACCATCTCTTGTTAGCAGAAAGAAACCCATTTCATCTTGCTCAAATGCAAGACGGTCAATTAAAATTGATAATCGATCCCATCTCATATGACGACATTCTGAATGGAAATCAAATGGTTCATAACGAACTGAAGACAAGCCTATATTATGCACAAATTCACCAAAGGCTCTTTCCAATTTTCCTTCGTGTCCTTTTTGATCCACCAAATTTATTAATACTTGTTTACCATATAGGAGTGCTGTATTTTCAAGATGTCTAGTACATGCCCTTTTATGCTCTTCTTTATCAATTTCAACTATTCTTGGGGGAGGCTTATACCGTAAATCAGGAGGTTGAATCCAGTATAATGGAATAGACCCTCTAATTTGTATGAAACTTGCTTTATCTCCATTACATTCAACAATTTGTTCAGTTTCTACAAAATTAGCAACATTTCCATCTCTGTCTATCCCTCGTCTAAATAATCTAGTTCCAGCTCTCAGTATGCTTCTCCTTGATATGATAGCCCAATTGAAATTATAACCATTAATTACACATTGATGAATATGTACGTATCCGTGTATAATAGGAAGAGCAAAATTACTAAATTCTGGTCTTTGAAAACCTTTCAATAAATGCATATTCCAAATAAATCTATGATCTGCACGAGCAAATAATGACTGCTCTTGAAAATCTGGTCCCGCACTGTGCAATCTTTGTAAAGTATGTGACAAATCATAACTATAACTAAAATAAAAAAATGGTGTTGCTAAAACACTTTCAACCATACTAACATATATGGCATTATCAGCTAACTGGGCAGTATTCATATGTATAGCACTTTTAAAATAAGGAATTAATTTAGAACCAGCCAACTGCCATATAGAATGTCCACCTATAAAACCTATTAATTCACGTTGTGTCGCAATAATGAGATAACGACCAGCAATTAATGTAATACTTCCTAACAAGCCACAAAACTCTTGTTGTTTGCGTGATGGAGGAATTTGTCCAGCTTGTTTCTCTATATGAACAGCTTCCGACAGCCTATCTATTATCATTAAATCCTTGCCGGATTTTGGTTGTATGTAAAATTTTTCTGATGTTATGTGTCTAAAACAGCAGTAATTTTGGGAAAAGTATGTTAAATTAGCTTTTATTACTTACAAACTCATATCATCATAAATATCTGTTATATTCATCATTTTATTATAAAAAAGTATATTATAAAATTTAACAAATTAGAAGTTTAATTATAAGAAAGGTTAAGGATCACCGATAAACGTCAAGTAACAATATTGCCAACGTTTTATTTTTCCCTTTTATATTTAACATTTTCACATTGGCAACATCTTATATCCTAAATTATAGCTTAATTTTCCAAAAAAGAACAAATTATTAAATAACTGGTTTTCCACTCGTTTTATTGCGAATGCTAGAGTTGTTTATAACAATTGTTGGTCGTGGGGCCGAACGGAATAAACGCTCCTTAGTAATTAATGAGCAGTACGTAGGAGTAATTTGAAATTTTTCAAAATTTAGCCAATAAAAATAAAAAATGTAATAGATTGATCATATTGAGACGTCATAAATAAAATAAATACAAAAGAACTATTATTAATAAAATAATATATATTACAAAACTTAATGCACATATTGTTTACATAATGCTCTCAAAAAAGTACTTTTTCTATGATTACTAGCTTCTCTAAGAATTTCATCATTATTATTTGAATTTAATTCAAGTAAACCCATAGTTTCTATTGCACGCTTTCTCCGTTGAAATTCTCCTCTTTTATGGTGCATATGTACCAAATATTCCAAAATATTTGTATCCCAAAAATAATTATAGTATGCATCTACCGCATCATTACTAGTTTTCTGTTCAGCTAAATACCGAAAAGCAGACAAGTAGTCAGGCTCATCAAGAAATTGGCACAGCACAGCAGCCTGGGTATGGCAACCTAATGATGCACAACTTTTAATCATTCTTCGATAAATGTGATCATCTTGTCGTATAGGTATGTTAAAATATTCATTACAAATAACCAATGATTTTAAATAATAGTTCAGAGCATTTTCATATTTCTCTTTCACTAAAAATTAAAGATGTTAACCGCTAACAACAAAAATAATCATTACAATTATACCAAAATTAATATCACCCATCAGTCGTAACCAGGAAATATTATATGGATAGAACTTGAGTGCTTGTTCCACTATTTGTGATAATACTTCGCTTACGGACTCTGCACTGTAAGAATTTGCACTAAAACATATCAGTTTTAAACAAATAATCATTACTGTTGCAAAGAGGTACTTGCTGACAACCACCGGCCATAGATTTGAGTGTTCCACATTTAATTCTAGAGTAGCTTCATCTTTTAATACATTGTACAGTTTTGTTAATAATGAGATGACGACACGAAGTGCGATTGCATCTCTTAATCTAGTGAAAAAGGAAAGTAACATCATTTTAGTGTTATTCATTGGTGACTCTCGATGTATTAGAGTTGTACTCCCTGAGTTGGATCTTTTTGATTGAGTTGTGGAAATCAAGAAAGCTGGCAATGCTAAAATGACAATCTCTAATAATAACTATATCTCTAAGAAAAAACAGTAGCACCTACTTAAATCCCATAAGTCTTTCGATAGTTTTTTTGCACCCTTAAATTTATTTAAATCTTGACAAGCTACAGCGATTGTTTTGGCAAATTCAAAATAACCAAAGTGTTTTTCCAAGGTTATAAAAAAGTCCCAATATCCTAAATTTAATAAGCATAAAACACATTGTTCTGTGACTTCAGTTCTAGGTAGTACAGAATCATTGGTTTCTAAACATGCCTTACATGAGTTAGCTAATGCTTGTTTATCTGCAATTATCTGTATCACAATCATTTCATTGTAGATATAATGGAATACCTATTTGTGGAGCAGGGCATTCTTCCAGTAATTGTGTAACTTCAACTAACAAGATTTCCCAAGTAATTAGTTTTGATAGTTTGTTGATTAAATTTGTATCTGAATTATGAGTTTCCACTTCTGTTTCTAAAGCTCTTAATAGTAACAATGATGTTGTCCAATCTTTAGCAATCATTAGTTCCCTTGATTTTGCCAAAAGCACGAAGCCATAGTCCTGAAAGAAACCTATAAATTTGGTTAAGTGGGTCAACAAAAATACTTTGGTTACCTCTTGGGAAAGCCATAATAACGCTTTGAAGTGGGATGGGCAATTCCCATTTTGGGTTCACCTTCCAAACTAATCGGTTCGAGTTCTTCATTGTGACTTTCACTAACAAGTCCCTTATTTCAAGTGGATCATAACACATAATAATTTGTTGTTCCAAAGCTCTTATTTCTAATTTGGCGTTTCCTAAATTTAAAGATGTTGGCTTAACAGAATAATATTTTTTGCAAATAACTTACTTTTCGGGTTAAATTCTGGATAATCCCAACTAGAAGTTTGAAGTAATGAAGGAATTTTAATGTCTGAGGTAGTTTCACTAAATGCATTCACAATTTCATTGTTTACTATATCACAAAAGACTTCATGTGCAGAAAGTTTATTTAAAAAATCTGGCATTTTATTACTTATAATTAATTGAAGGAAATATGAAGATATAAGTTTCTTTTCATATACACTACAAGACTTCCATACCAGTGATGCTGCCTGAAAATTGTTTTCTTTATTTTTGTTAAGTTTATTTTAATTGCATCAATTCTTTAATATTGACCGACGAATACAAAAAATATTAAAAATACAATACCCATATTAAATAATCTTGACTTTTGGTGGTATTAAAATTATATTTTTGAGTACACTTTTGATCTAATATGCAACGAATTGCATTAAGTGACTGTATTTTTGGTAATAAATCTCTCGCTACAGTAAACTTTCCACTAGACAGTGCTCCTTCAATATCCAATTCTAGATTTATTCTATGAGCAAGAGGAATTTGTTTATGCTTATTGTCTTCTAATAAAACATTGAGAATACCCTGAAAATTTTGTTTGTATGATAATATAAACTTAAATGTAAACTTTACCATGTACTGATTGGCGATGCAGATACTAAGTAAATACAGTAAGTTATTGTTACTATCATCTAACTGAGCTTGACAAGCAAAAAGATAACCTTCAAGAGTTTCAAGATTTAAGCTAACAAATCCAACACTTTCATCAATTTGTTTGAAACACTCCACAGCACTTTTAAAATGAGTTCGAGCCATGTCATAATTTTCTTTATAAAAGTAAAATGAACCTAGTTCAAAATGTATTTGTGCATTAAATTCATTTCTGGTCAAATTCACAGCACGATTCCAATCCTTTTCTACATCGCTTTTATCTTCTGTTAGCAAAACAAAACAATCAAAAACCAGCATAGGAGGTACGAACTTCCACATTAATGCTTCTGTTAAAAATGCTAAGCTTTTTTCTATATTTTCATCTGAACAAATAAAACTTTCTTCCAGTGGTGTTATTTCACCATTCAATCTAAAATAACAATTATTAGAATGATTATTACATTCATTAATGATTTTATAACAGACCTAGAAGGCACAGCACAATATATCCTTCGAATGCAAATTCCAATCAACCATCGGTGATATATAACTAATGCAAATAAGTATTCTTTTGATATATTATCGGTATCATAATCTCCAATATTTGGAATTTCCACATGTACATGATTATTTGTAAAATAAAGTAAATCTTGCAATAAATTAGCTTGTATTTTAAATGGTAGAGACATTAAAGAAACTGAAATTAATTCATTATTTCAATAAGAATCAATTTATGACTTACTTAGGTTCCATTTTATGTACGCTGCAACTTTTAAAGAAAGAATTTTTAATGCTAGACTTTTCAGTGACTGTTTGTTAGGCTGTTCTATTGTACTTTCGTTTGTTGTAATACTATCACCATTTTCTAATTCCTGACGTTTTTCGTCAGTTTTATACGATTCAAATATAGCAATAGTAAATTTATTGATCAGCTCTATTGGACTAGGATCTAGAATTGAGTTATAAGCCAAAAATCAAACAAGTGCTAACTTATACCTGGAGAAGGTTTTTCCAAATGTTTTAAAAGTAAGTCTTTATCCAATAGAAATTCAAACCATAATACTGTATCTGGAGAAATAGGTACTGTTCCTGGTCTTAATAAGTCTACATCCATCTTTTAATTCACGTTTTACACTATTTTCTTTATTCATTAATTGACATTTGCATAGGTTAACAAAAACAAAAAACAATATATAAAAGTCAGAAATGTCAAAGCCAATGTGAACTTAGAAACAAGTAAAGTTAGCCAGGTTAGGCAACATAATACAAAAATATTTTTTACAAAAATTATATTTCCCTATTTCAATAATTCTTGAAACTTGAAACTTATAAGAATAATGTAGACACGGCTTAAAAGTTATTTTCAAATTGACAGTTTAGTAATTGGCAGAAACTTTTTTGGAAAATTACAAATTAAAAACTTCCTTTTATTGTTCGGCCCTTATAAATTATGAAATTCTTGTCTAAATGTTGCACAAATGAGTGGTCAAAATTCTTCAGGTAACGAGCAGGTATATATTTCTCTCTCTTGTAGGTTATGTAATATGTTTAATTTTTATTTTTTAAAAGCGCAACCAGGATGAAATGGACGAATTTGCTTTTCGAACATCACAGAAAATAGACAATTTACAGGTTTGTATAAACTATACATCAAAGATTATTTTATTTCTACATTTTTGCAGTACCAACTTAGAATAGCGGCAGATGAGGGAAAAAATGTCTTGCATGAAGTTTCAAACCAAACAAGAAACTTCCTGACTGACGTTTTAAATAGCTCAAAAGCAGATCAGTTACGTGAGTCAACTCGAAAGTTATACATTTTTTTAATAGCTTTTGCCCAAGACATTAAACAGTTTGTTTTAACAAATTGTAATCCAAAAATTATAATCACTAATTTGTCCAGGATTCTAGGGAAAAAAAGTAAGTATTTCTGCCTTTGTATTTATACATTAGATACAGAAAGAAGAATTATTATAACATGTGAGGAAAATAAATCAAGAAAATTATTAAAGATTATCTCTTATATTATTAAATTGTTAGTGTTCTGTACAGACAGTCGTTTTCTCAAATTGTTTTACATACAAACAGACTTCTTCAGTTCAATTATCCCGCTCTTATTTTCTTAAAAAGGACAATGTTTCTTCATCAGGATCATTTTTCCCTCTGGGGCATGGAATACGATATGTTTAAGTCTGTCTAATCCATTTCTTCCAAGCTTTCCAATCCATTAACCCATTATTGGCTTGCTGACAATTTATTATTTGCTGCAAACTTAACCATTTTTTGTGTTTCGTAGCGCTGTATGATAAAATTTATATTTCGCCAATTATCTGGACATAAGACCAGTAAAGAGAAGCAAATACCAAAGAGAGTCCAAAGTGGGAACATTCCATTTATTCTTTATTGTCTGAATCTAATGAACAGAATATGACTTTATTGAGAGAAGCTATGGAAGGGAAAAGTCCGCTTGAAGTATTTGAAATGTATTTTGACAATGAAGTTTAGAGACTCATTGTAGATTATTTAAAAAAATATGCACATGATAACAACAGACATGAGTTCATGTTTTCGATAGCAGATTTGAAAAAAAATTTCGGGGTTATGATTTTCACCTGTTACCACACTCTTCCACAAATGGATATGTATTAGAGCAAAGACGAAGATAAGGGTGTGCCATTAGTGAATAATTGCATGAGAAGTAACAGATTTTGAGACATAAAAAGAAATTTACATTTGGGCGATAATGCCTTTATTAGATAAAAGCAACAAATTTTTCAAAGTCCGTCCATTATTTGATATAATAAACCAAAGAAACTTGCAGTTTGGAATATTTTCTTTCAACTTATCTATTGATGAAGAGATGGTGCCATAGTTTGAAAGGCATGTAAGGTTTGAGTGTAAGTTATGGTGTCTGTGTTCATCTGTATCAGTTCATTCTGTATGGTGGTGCTAGAACCGACAAAAGTGCATTAGGATTAGGAGCTGACATTATAATTAGTCTTCTAAATGTTATAAAAAATCGCCATCTTAGCACAGAATATTTTTTGATAATTTTTTTTCACCATATAGACTATTTATTGTTTTGAAAGAAATAGGAAATTTTGCCCCGGGAACTATTCGTGAGAACCGAATAGTGAAATGTCCTCTCGAATCTGTAAAATCTCTTGGCACGAAAAAGGTTCGTTCGATTTTTATTTTGACTCGATTACTGAAGTATCTGTTGTCTGATGGAATGGCAATTCTGTGGTCACTGTTATTTCAAACAATTGCTTTATAGATCCAATTGTACAGACCAAGAGAAATGAAAAAAAAAGAAAAACAAATGTTATGGAACAATATAATAAAAACATGGGAGGGGTGGATTTGCTCGTCAATAGTATCGCCAACTACAGAATTAGGGTACGAGAAAAAAGTGGTGGTGGCTTCTTTTTATAAACGTTGTTGACAGTACTATAGTAAATGCATGGAGAGCATATCGACTGGGAAATGGAAGCAAAATAACTCAGAATTCAGGCCTTATCTGACATTGGCGTTGATAAAACCCGAGAAGGAACAAGCCTCTTCCAAAGAGACAATAGATGATGAAAATTTAAAAAGTGGGCCATCAACATCTCTTGGACGACCATCAAAAAACAGCATACCAGACGAAATTAGAACCGACAATGTGGGCCATATTACGAAATTCTGAAAATACTCGTCGTCGATGCAGAAATTGTAAAAGTTAGACTATTTTTTTTTGTGAAAAGTGTAGTGTCTCTTTACATCCTGAATGTTTTGCTGATTTCCGTAAATCAAAAAAAAAAATATATATTATTTTTTATATCGGTGTCGGCCAAGGTTGCGTGAACGCAACATTTTGTTTTATAAACATCCGGTATACAGTTTTTTTAGTTTTGTGTGTTGTTTTATGTGCCTTTAAATAAATTTGATAAAAAAGTCTAGGATTTGGTTTTCCCGTTTATCCTGCTCATTTACTTTCTTATGTAATACATTTTGATCCATCCATCCATTCTTCGTAGTTTCTTTTTGGTTTACTAATTGTCTTATCTGTTCATTCCTTTCTCTGTCCCACTTCGTTTTGTCTGTTATTTTTCTTAAAAATTTCATTTCGGCTTTTCCCTTATGTTTCTTTTGTATGGTTCAAGATTACTGGTAATGCTGTTGTTATACACCATTACCATGTTTTTACCTATATCTCTTCACAAATATTGTTTTGTTTAGTGTATTATAAAACTTCAACTTCAACTTTTATTGTCCATTGTTTTACACTAGGGTATTTATTCGTAAATTCATTTCTTCTATTTCTTCGGTTCATATTCTTGACAGTTGTTTAATTTTTCTATATATAGCCGTCTGCTGTTAAATTGTTTACATCATCTTTTACTCGTATTAATCTGTTATCCTATTAGTTTATCTTGACCTGTTCCTTGTGTTTTTAATATTCCATTCTTGTTTTACTCCTGTTTTTATTTCGAATTTAATTGATTTTTCCTGATTTATCTGAACTATGCCTTTTACCTACCTGTTTGTGCTCTCCACCCCATTGTACCTCTTCGACGATTCGTTAAAGTCTCATCTGGCGAGGTTGCTCTTCTTGGTCGTAGAGATCTGGAAGAACTGTTTCTTTGTTTCGGATCGTTGCCTGATCGTCGCCTGATTTCTTGTTTGGCGTTTGGTAAGCGGACCTTGACGCTTCGGTTGCACTGCGTGTGGTAAGGTGGTAACACGACCTGTTGTAGATGCGTCATGCTCTTCTGACGCTGATTGTTTTGCGACACGCAAGCAAGAGCCGGTCTCCATGTTCTGGGAAGTCGTTGGGCGTCATCACTTGTGTGGAAATTATCCTTATGTTTCTCTGTTTCAATAGTCTCACGTATAATTCTACTGATAAAGTGTTGGATAGATGCTGTCGTTTGTGTCTTGTTGAAGTCGACGCTATGCCCGGTGTTGAGTACATGACTTGCAAGGGATGATATTTGGGTCTATCTGTTTCACAGCTCTGATCTGCTCTTGTTTGTGGACTTCGATGCGTCTGTTGGACTGACACTGTATGTTTTGTTGCAATCTTTGCATGGTATCTTATATACACCCTGTGCTTCTAGCGGTATTTGGAATTTACGATTTCAAAGCATTCTCTCCATCTTCATATATTATATGGTTTAAATATGGTATCAATATTTTGTTTTTGAGGATCCTACTGATTTTATCTGTTGCACCTTTTATTTAAGGCAAAAAGGCTATTGCAACCGGTTGGTTTTCCTGAATTACCGTTTTATTTGGCCTGGGACTTGAAGCTCTAGAAATGTATTTTCTTGAATAACTGTTTTTCTGTAGTGCTTTGAGGATGTATCGCATTTCCGTGTGTTTGTTAATGTCTCCGCTATCCTTTCTGATCTGGCGATGAGAATTCGTACAACCAAATGTAATTGTGCTGGATGGTGGTGTGATTCAGCGTTGAGGTAGCGGTTGGTGTGCGTCTTGTTTCTGTATACAGTGTTGCTGTTGATGGTCTTGTGTCTTCTCTATTAGGACATCTACGAACAGTAGCTTGTTGTAATCCTCCACTCTCATAGTAATTTTTTGTTGTCGGATGTTGTTTGTTGAAGTGTTCTAGGAGTTGCAAGCTCCTTTTTTCCATATAACAATATAACGAAGGTGTCATCAATGTATTTCAGCCATAGATCTGGTGTCACTTGTGCTGTGCCGAAGGCTATAATTTATATAATATAATTTAAAGCTAATTGAGGATAAGCATATAGTTTTATATTTCTCACAATTAGAAAAATCTTCCTTTGCATGTATTGGGATTATTATATTTTCTTATTATTTTTTCTAATCTTTCGGAATTTTCTCGTCCGCCATAATTTGCTCCTCATTAAATCGGTCCTTTTGTGCAAAATCCTGTGTTATATTTTATTTGTTTCATCTTTCATCACTTTAATGTCTCTTGCTTTACAACTATCACAGGCATTTTCAAACTTGTCAGATAACTGTTTTTTTCTTTTTCAGGCTTCTATTCAATAGGTGTGTGCGTATTTATGAAACTGATGTTAAAGAATTTTCCTTTTAAATCTGAGTATGCATATAATTGTTTTGAGGGATACCGTTTCCAAGCCATCGTATTTCTTTAAAATTGCGTTCTAGTTTTTTAGTCGAGAGTTTTACGTTCCATGTAAATTATGTGTAAATCATTGTGTTGTTTTTAATTTGAGACAAAAACAGTCTTTTTTACAGGAAGGGATGTTTGGCCCCTTGCCTAACTCTCTTCCTTTATTCGGGTTTGGACTCATTTCACTCATTTGTCAACACAACCATGTATGTACTACATTGCCTTATAGCCCTAAATATAAACTGAAATGAAATATGGTGAAAAGTAAAAGACTGTTGGTTTGTTATTTTGATATTGTTATTAACTTTTTCTTTGTGGAAAACATTTATTTAACGTGTAGAATAAAAGTCAGAAACTTCCTAGTGTACTGTATAAACAATTATGGATTCCGTTTATTTATTTTAATTTGTGATGGTAAGAATGATGTTTCAGTTACAAAAAGGGATGTACTGGTTGGAGGACTTGGTCTTATAATAGGTTCGTTAATTGGATATTGTGTTGCAATTTATGCCACACCTAAGAAGCAAAACGTTTTTCGATGCATGCAGGCAGTACAGTGTTTAAGTTATACAGGCATTGAGGTTTGTATATTTTATTTTGTTTCAGTTTGACCTTTTGCAATGTTTTGTAGGCAGTTTCAGTTGTAGATGATGCTATTGTTCCACATGAATGTGATCCAAATGAAGTACTTATTAATGTCAGGTCAGCTTCTGTTAATTCTATTGACGTTAAAATAGCGAATGGTTATGGTTCATTAATACGAAACTTATTAAATAGATATCGTAAGGTAAGGAATTCAATTCAGTTTTATACTGCACAATTCAAATTTATGTATAATTACATTTATGTCAATGAAAATGGCATATGTTATTTATGGAAAGCTGGTAAACATTAGTTTACCATTTTTTGAAATGTTGAAGTTTTATAAAGCCAATAATTTAGAAAATATTCTAGATATGTGTGGATATAAAATATTATTTTAATAATATTTTATAAAATATAAAATATCCTTTTTTTATTAAATATAACTCAGTACATATCTCCATTTGACATTTTCTTTTGAAGTCTAGTAAGAGTTTTTCAATTTAATAAAAGCTATTCTGGAACAAAAGATTATAGTTCTTTGAATTAAAAAGCGTCTTCAGTGAAAACTTGAACCGAACATTTTATTTATGTGCAGACTTGATTTATTAATAATTTAATTTAAACTTCAAATATTTTAGTATCATAAGGATGAGATACCAGTTACTTTGGGTAGGGATTGTACTGGAGTGATTGTGGATATGGGGAGCAATGTCAGCCGGTTAGAGGTTGGTGACGAAGTTTGGTTAACGGTGCCTTTTTGGGCACCTGGGACACTAGCACAATATGTTATAACCTCAGAGCATAACGTCTCACTTAAACCAACAATTAGTTTTGAGGCAGCTTGTAGTTTACCATATGCTGGAAGTCTAGCTTTATGTGCTTTACAAGAAGCGAATATAAATGCTGAAAATGCAAAAAATAAGAGGTAATAATCTTTTCTTTTCGTTACTTTTACCTTTTAAAATAAATTAATACTGTAATTTTTGTTTATGTATTATTGTTTTATGGAGGTTTCTTTATAAGAATTAATATTTGAATCGATGAGTGGAAGAAGGATAATATTCCCAAAAATGTGAAAATGCGACACGGCCTTTAAACATTGATGACTGATAAACTGAGTGACATTACATTTTAAACATTTTCCGAGAGCTGATTTCATGGTCTACAATTTGTAAATAGATAGCTTTTCAGTGGAACTTGTGGGCAAGAAACATATTTTTGTCGTTTTTCTCATAAGTGGGGTTTCGGGAATGTTATCATTTTTCCACTCACCGATTCATTTATTCTGTCAAAATAAACAAATAATTGTTGTGTTTACAGAATATTAATACACGGTGGTTGTACTCCAGTTGGATGTATTTTAATACAAATTCTGAATGCTTGGGGAGCAGAAATAACGACAACTTGTTATCGAAGAGCTGCAGCTGTTGCATATGCTCTTGGTGCAAAAGATATTATATTGTTATCATCATCATTACTGAAAGATGAAATATCTAATGTAGACAATAATACTCTATTGAAAACTGAGTTGGAAAATTGTAAATTTGATGCCATTATCATCACCACAAATTGTGAATTAAATGAATGTGACTTTCACAATTATTGCAAAGAAAATGGCGCAATTGTATCAACACTACCAGAAGTTTTGAGATCAGATTCATATGGATTTTTTATGAGTGCTCTGTATTCACTACAGATTAAAATTAAATACATTTTCCAGGTATTTTAATGAATAATGTTTATAATGTTTATTTAAATTGTTATTTCAGAGAATGTTAGCCAAAGAAATAAGTACGTTTGGTGAGGCACCGATGTGTTACAGCAATCTAGATAAATTGTCAAAATTTGTTGAGGAAGGTCAACTACGATCTGTTGTGGATAGGGTTTTCCATCCACATGAAATTGAACAGGCTTTAATACATATACAATCACCAGAGTCAATAGGTAGTAGTGTTATTAGTTTTAGATAAGTTTTGTAAGTCATTTAGATGTTTTAAATTAAACTAGTAACGTTATTATTCTTCACGTTTAACGTGAATAAAAAGATATTCAATATAAAATTTGTAAAATATTTGTTACATTTTTTTATATACTTTTATAAAAATTTAAACTTTATATGTATTTTACAAAGGAGAGCCTTTACACTGCCAAAATATATTTTGTTAATGCTATTGTAGTTACCTGAAATGTATAAAATTTCTTGTTAAACAAAATAAATGTTTACAAAACTTTTTTAAACATTTCTCTTGTCAAACTCCCATCGCAAATTCGAAACATGTGAAAAAGGAAGAAAAAAAAGAAGCGTGTAAATGGAAAATACAGATTTTGTACTCGTATATCTTGTTTGCGGGAATGGAAGAATTTTAAAAATTTCTTGTTATTACTGGCATATTTAATTTCTTATATTTGTAACCTACATAGATAGGATAAATATGTCGAAGTTGAACTACTTTTTTTTATGACAAATGTGGGTACTTATTTGCTTAGAACGATTGAGCAATAGTTTGATAATAAAGCCATTAAACTTGAACAAACACCTGGTAGTGTAAATATTTTTAATACATATATAAATATAACAAATATTAAATAAATTAAATTTGTATTATATCCACTACAATGTACAAATTGTTGTCTATCTAAATATAACATTATCATAAATATCTTTTCCGCTTCTTGTAGAATTTCTTTTGAATGGATTCCAAGAGAGACGTTTGTGATTATTGTGTTGTGCTACTGATCCTGATGGACTTGACATTTCACTTGAAATTCCCGAGCTACTACTATGTGTCGAAATTGTACCTTTTGTTAATTTTGTTGGCTGAAAAAATCACGAGATATTTTTAATTCATAAGAAATTTAAATATGATTTTACAATTTATCAAAGAGTTTTCAATCAATTTTTTTTTATGTAGAAAATGTAAAGAAGTTCAAACAATAATATGACATCACGTAATTCTAAAATTTGTTTGTTATATGTCAAATGATTAATAAATTCAAAATAGTAGAAGTGAAAATTTGTGAACTTGTTTCAGTATACATGACATATATAGGGTGACCAGATGTACAGCATTTCGCTGTATTGTCCGGAATTATAGTAAGCTGTACAGCATGCACGAATGTATAGCAAAACGTTCAGCATTCAGCATCAATGTACACTTATAGTCCAGTCATTATATACATTTGAATTAGAATTATATGTTGTTGAGAGGGGTCAGGAGTGCCTAATTTGAAGTTTTCGACCGAAACCCTTGTGTGCGTTTTCCGCCATTTTGAAAATAAGGGTGGATTTTTGTTTTCGTTGTAACTCGGCTCCTCGTCGATCTACGGGGAAGTTGTTACTTTTGGTTCCTTTTTTTATTCTCTACAATTTGTGTCATATGACTTTTTCACCAAACATCGTCCGTTCTCGAGATATCGGCGAAAATAGGCAAAATTTGAGCTACGAACTCGGTTTTTATTTTTTTTTCTTTATCGTCACGCATAGCGAAAAAATGTTTATTGTCAAACTTGTAGAGCACGTTCGTACCTACAATTCGATATTTTTGTTTTCTCTCCATCTTCAAAATTACGAGTTCTAGCGCGCCGTAAAGTCGGCAAGTCCGTGCGAAGTTTCGATCTTTCCGCTCGCACTAACCGCAGTAAGGAATATAATTCGTTAAATTTTTATCCCTCCTTTTGGCATAAATTATACCTTTCTATTCCAACCAGTGGCGGCGTAACGCGGGGCAACTCAAAAAATTTAAATGGCAATGGGGGTCAAATGTTACATTTTCAGAAACATCGTTTCATCCTCTATCTAGCAGTGAAACAATTTTTTAAATCGGTCGAGTAAAACAAGAAAAAAGATTGCTTTCAATATTCCATGACTAATAATCTCTGTTTGACTCATTATGGTACCGCAGGGTGGAGTCATTATTTTTTATGGGGATATCTAAAAACCAAAGTTTACAGAACCCGATAATATTGACAACTTAAAGGCAAGATTATTTTTTTTTTGATTTGTTTTGTTTTCATTTAAATGTTTTAGGTCATTATTAAACAGTAAAATTACTTGTTTTGTTTTCATTTATTTACATAGCCTACTCTATTATGCAAAATAAAATTTTAAGGGAATTAATACATTTTCCAAAATAACTCTGAAACTAAGACGTTTAGTTACAGGGAAGTAAATACATACTGCCCCTAATTTCGAGCGAGCAATGTAAT
>JAFFZR010006640.1:0-22192 GCA_018397195.1 Lethrus apterus | reverse complement strand
GAATTGAATTCTACAAATAGTCATGTAAAAATATACAGGCTGTGCCATTTGAAAAAAATGAGAAAAATGAAGACGAATGTCTCCTAATGTCGTAATGAATTTTAAACAACCGGTATATTGCAATGACACAAAACTTTGTCTGAAGCATCCGTCAACCTTTGCTAAAGGATATGCCAAATAAACACTCTTAAATTTAACATTTGTATCCGCAGCGATTTCTTTAAAGTTAGTACGTAAAATTAAGTTTTTTGAAGTAATCGCTAATTACGGCGGAATACATGAATCAAATTAAAAAAAAAGTTAGATATTAATAGATACCCCCAAAACAGTTCGAACTATGCCAACAGATACTAGGTGTCCCATTAAAAAAAAATGGCACGCGACCACTCAGATCTTTTTCGGGACAGCCTGTATATTCAAAAATAATTTCCTGAAATGTTCATTTATCTCTAGTTAAACGCTGTTTTTTGTAGAAATCTCTAAGTGTAACAGGAAATGAGAAATGGAATATGCATATTAGGAGTTATACAGAGTGGCCCACCGAAAACGAAACAGACGCGTTTTCAGGTATTTAGACGCTTAAAAAAAAAGAAATTCTCCAAACCGAGTAGATGCCCCTTGCTATTTCAAAATTTTGGGGCAAAACATGTTTCCTTGTAAAGAAAATTCACCTGTTTCAATATTTTTTAAGCAACTAATCTCCAAGGTGCCATAAAAAAATGAAGAAAGTTTGAATATTCAAAGCTTACTAACTCGGGAAGTAATGATCAGTATTCAAAAATTCAAACACATTCGTAAAGCCCATCGATTGCTCTTTCAAATGATAGGTTTGAAAATACTACTTTCCATTTAAAAATTTTATGGTACTTACCCCCCCCCCCCTTTTTGGCTTGCAACTAGGTGACTACAAATAGCTAAAACATTTGTCCCCCTTCCAAAGAAAATTGACCTGTCTGAGCGTTTTTTTAAAACAAGGATCTAAGTACCTGAAAACGCGTCCGTTTCGTTTTCGGTGGTCCACTCTATATAGATATACTAACATCGAAAACGATTCGCAATAGAAAATATGGATAATGAATGAATAGCTTGACACCCCCGTGGGGGTAGCGCCGCTTGTAGCTTTCTAGATCCAATTTTTGGGGTAGATCAGGCCCCGTTTTCCTCTAGGTTACTTCTTTACATATCTTTCTCCATCTCTTTCTATCTTGAGCTAGTGTGACCCCATTAGCTATTCCTACCCAGGACAAATGTTCCATCACCTCGTTGATCCATGTTGACGCCGGCCTACCTTTTGTTCTTTTACTTGCTGGGGCCCACTCTGTTATTATACTTATAATTTCCTATGGAGATGACCTACATACATGTCCCAACCACATTATCCTTGTTGCTTGATTTTTCTGACTATGTCTTCCTCCCCCAAAGCTAATATTTCATGATTTGATCTGACTCTTCTGTTCGAATTGACTCCAACATCCATCTCAATATCCTTCTCTCAGCTACTCTAAGTTTCTCCTCATCTTTCTTTGTCAAGGATTACTTCAGATGCATATATCATAGCTGGTCTAATATGCGTCTGTGGCTTCTAATTTTTGTCCTTATTGCTCTTACTCTCTAGAACCGATTTATTATCATGTTATGCTCTGTTTGGAGCCATAATTTTCTCGTTTATTTCTTGCGTTCTTTCGTCCTTAATCGTTACTGTCACTCTTAAATATTTAAAATTGTCACCATTGTCTTTTTTCCTATTCTTATAAATTTATTTTTTTTCCCTATTTATCTTTAACCCTATTCTTTCACCTTCCATTACTATTTCCTCCAGCATTTGCACCACTATGTCTTCCCTTTTAGTAATTATGACCAAGTCGTCTGCGTAGGCCATTATTTGCCTGCTCTTTTTCTTACTATTTCTTGATTTATCCTGCGTGTTACGTGCTCCAATGCTAAATTGAAGGGCAATGCCATATTAGAATAATCTGATTTGTAATCAAAAAAAATTTTTGCCATACAGTGTGCGATCAGGAAAACTGAGTAAATTCTAATGTTTATGGAATAGTCGTTCGTCAATAGTTTTAATTTTTGAAAATTCCATTGTGCGACTTATTATTTAAAATTCTCAAATCTTAAGGTATTTTGCAATAATTATAACACTATTTTAATAAATAAAAAGTTTCTCGTTAAAATTTGAATATATGTATCTTCAAAGCAGTAATAAGTTTAAAGGAAGGATGGACATGGTTAATATAAGCACATTATTGGACACAATGAAAGTATCGAGACAGTTCTTTAAGTCAAAAAACGAAACTGAAGTGGAACTTTTACTGAATACGTTGGGAAAGTAGTTGGAAAAGCGTTGATGATTACGAAAAAAATATTATTGGAATTCCGAAAGTGTTCCAAAAACTAAATTCTATAACTTGGTTGTGTGTTTCATAACGTAATCTTTCGACAATTGTTTTATTCAATTTTCTATAATATCATTAATCTGATGAATAAAATTGTGATAAACTAGGATAATATCATTAATATTTTCATTGTTATTTTCGCATTCTTGAATGCATATTTATAAGCATGAGATCACGAGGTTCTCCTACATTTGTAAATGTATTTGGACCACTCGGTCATTCTCGTATTTGGCCTCTTGACATACCTTTTCGTGCACCAACACAACCTCTGTTTTCACAGTTCTCTGTAATTAAGATAATAATGTGCTAATTTATTTTGCCGTTAAAAATTAATAATTAAATTAAAACTTGTTTACTTATAAAATTGAGAAACTGGAATTGATGTATGGATTTTTTTCACTTTTTTATTTGTCGCTGAATCATATAAAAGAATTAATTAGTTTGAAAATGATAAATAGAAAATAAAATGATTATCCCATAAATTTCTTAGACTCAATTTCATTCACAGTTTAGAACATTTTAATATATATTATATTTATCTTTAAATATAATGTATTCATGTAAATGCTAACTATAACATAAAGCAGTATGTAAATATGTAAGTATGTTGTCGGAATCGTGGAAAACATAAATATATGACCTGTCATACGAAGAATAAATGAAAACGATGTACCTGTATAAATGATTATAATTATTTTCATGCACTTGTTGTGCACTTGTCAAAAGTTGCACAAAACGTGTGCAGCTATTATTATTTTTATATAATAAATATTAAATGAATTTGTCCATCAATTTTTTCGATTTTAGTTTTAGATTATGCAAAGCCCTTTCTGGACTTTTCATAGAAACAAAGGGTAGTACAACAAAAAATATTCCAGGGGTAAATTTCGAGTTACAAAAGAATATTACATTGTCATTAGAAAATGAATTATTTATTTTATAAAACGAAAATTAAATATTATTTTTATTTCTCAAATATCCCGTGTCACTTATTAACACATGCTTTACTGGTAATTGAAAACCTATTTAAAAAATCGTATACAATCAGCGAAATAACCAAGAATTTTCTTTATTGTGTCTACATTACTTATAATAATTTCACTAATTCTGTTTGCATGCACGACTGTTGCAAAATAATTATTAAATTGCACATTTTGCCACAGAATCTTCATCGCTATTCATTATGTATTACTCTAAGTTATTGTACGTTGACCTTTTGTCTAATGAATATGTTGTCTTCAGTAGCACAGATTCAATGTGTTAATTTATTATTTTATTGTGACTTCGGTTATTTATGTTTACATTCATGGTCAAATATCTCTACTATTATGCGTATAAGATTGTGTCTGTTATTTAATAATTTAAATATCGTGTATTTACTTATTGTAATTTATTTTATTAAACATATACAAATCAGTTAAAACAGGAAGTTCTCTTCAGTTTCCAAGATTAAAAACTAATTATCCAGACAGGTCTCTATATGGTAAGGTTTTCAAAATTTCGGATCTAAATGAAAACTAATCTGAAATAAAATAAGTTAAATTGGTGGATTCATTGAATTACATTAAGAATTATCTATTTTTTTTTAATAACACTGCGATTTAGTCTTACTAATTGGTATTCCTTAGTTTCTAATATATATTTAAGTCAATACACTCTTTCCATCAGCTCTGATTTCTTCACTAAACTACACTTAAACTAACTCTTCCTCTTGAGCCTTCTTTCTAACTCAGTGTTGTTAAGTAAGTGGATTACCTCGATGTTCACATGATGGTCTACAGTTTCCATATTCATGTCCCGGTGTACGTCATTATTCCCAAAGGTGCAGGGTGCATGTACGATGTTCATTAGTGCTTTACTTTGGTATCTCTGAATGCTTTTATCAATTTAACGCGATAATATTTGCCAAGTTAAATTGTTAAACTACAAATATGTGCAGGGTGGGATTAAAGTATGGAATATTTAAAAAAAAGCGATCTCAACCGGTTTTAATAAAAAAACGCTGAAATAGGTCGATTTTACATTTTAAAAATACACATTAATACGTGCGATTCACCTTCCGACTTTCATTTGTTTTGTAGTTATGACGTGATCAACACAAAAATTTAAATGACAACATACATTTTTTTTAATGGAATCGGATAGTGATTTTTCAACCCTTTATGACCTTGCAAAAAAATCATAAGGTTGCACTAAAAAAATTCTGAGAAAAATCGATCTGAAAATTTAATGTTGATATTATCCTAGATAACAAATAATTCAGACCATGAACGGTACGTAACTTTCTTGTTGAAGTACCTCTCGTTTTTATCTTAAAACCTTTGTAGCTTATTGAATAATCAAGATACCATGATAATAACAGTAATAATAATGTTCAGCTCGATTTTTCTCAGAATTTTTTTTATGCAATGATTTTTTTACACGGTCATAAAGGGTAGAAAAATCACTATCGGATTTCACCAAAAAAATGTATGTTGTCATTTAAATTTTTTTGCGATAACGTCATAACTACAAAACAAATGAAAGTCGGAAGGTGAATCGCACGTATTAATGTGTATTTTTAAAATCTAAAATCGACTTGTTTCAGCGTTTTTTAAAAAACCGGTTAAGTTCGCTTTTTTTTTAATATTCCATACTGTAATCCCACCCTGTTTATAACCTGAATCAAAAGTTACAGGTTGTAAATTATTTCTCTTACTTACGAAAATAGGTAAAAAATAAATATTTTGTGAAGAAGAATTATTCATATAAGATTTTTTAAAATTGAGTGTCTATATATTTTTATCTTACTCTTAACGCTGTTTAATTTTCAACAAAAAGTCTAAATAAGTTTTCGTTTTTAAACACGATAATTCATCTTTACGATCCACATGGAATAGTGGCGTATGAAGAAAGACGAATGAGGTTAAGAAGTATAATAATCAGTGTTTTTAAATAAATGTAATATACTACAAGAAATATTTAACTTTTTACTGATTTAAATATAATTGGATCAGATATTCTAGAAGCTATGGAAAAAAGGAAAATAGACGAAGACGATTGGTAAATTAATGATCAATGGCGTTTAGAGCGCAAAGACATAGATGTTAAAGCCTATTCCAGCGTACGCTGCAAGGATTAGGAAAACCTAATCAGAATAGTTGGTCGGAAGGCCAATTCAAGTCACAAACATTGTAAACTTAATTCTGTGATATAATGTCCCCCACAAATTTGGACCCTAGACCTTAAGGTTACTAGCCTGCTGACTAGGGCATTTATAAAACTAGTATTTCTATTTAATGTCAATTAATGCCGACTAATGCTTTGAAAAATCCGCGTATTTTAATGAGAATCAGTAGCAGTAGCACACGTAACAAATTATCTACCGTCGTGAAACCATATTGCACAGAGGACATTCTTGACCGAATATTTCGAATTATGGATTTTAAGATTTGAAGGATGTATAGTCCACAAGGCCACACCAGCACCGCATTGGTCTCCATGTGGCTAAGGTCACTTAAGCCTGGTCATTTCAGTAAAAAATTAACCAGGAAATATTTAACGAGTATCAACTGATGTACAGATAGAAACTTGAGCAAATAACTTGATTACATTTTCCTTTCATCCTTGATTGAGTTGCACAGTACACTCAAATAATTGTTAAAGATCATTATTAATTATAAAGAGTTTTAATAAAACACAAATGGATTTCATCTGTAAGAATATTAATTCAACGAAATCACATTTTTAATAGAAAACACTGAAAACTGTGTTGTTTTTATCATGTAAATTAATTAAGTAAATATATGTATTATATAACAGTTATATGTATATTATTAATAAATTCTAAAGAACTGACAACTGAAATAACGATTGACTACGTGATTTAAGCTAGCAACCTTGATTAGTTCTTTCAGTATATATTAGAAATTATTGCCGATAGATCACTAAATGAATAAAAAACTAATAATTTTAACATATAAGCGGATGCGTCTGTGGAATTGATGAGTTGTCGTTTTATAATTTATTCTCGGAATGATGTCTTATTAACAAGCAGAACTACACATAGTAATTACCATAATTGTAAAAAAAAATACTGTAATAGTCGTTTAAATATTTGCGGTTAGTTTTGAGTATTTCTCATTATTTTCTAAGGAATTATACAAACGTACTGAAAATGTTAATGTTATTAAAACACTAGGATTAAACTTTATTATTACTATTTGTCATAGTTTAATCATTTAGTAATCCTATTCAAACCAAAACAAAACCAAGAACAAAAAACCAAACCTGTCATCCCATATTATAAAATGGAAGAAGAATCGATAAAATAAACAAAATAAATTTATGTCATAATCTCATAATACAGATTATAAAAATAGGACGATTTAACCCAACTTACCTCTATTCAAAGTTGCTTCGTTTAGCCGCTAGAGGGATGCAAATGTCCTGAAAAGAAATCGTTTTTTAGAGAAAACATTCTAACGCTTATCGCTATTGGGACCAAATTTGGTATGTGGATTTGTACTAATAGAAAGCATTATTTGACATGTTATTTTCTCTTCTGCGTGTTTTTAAAGTGGCCAAAAAATGGTCATCCACATCTTAAGAAGCTCATAATTACCTATAAAGTTACCTACATTTCTTTTCTCTTGCTCCATTTCGTCATTTCTCATAGTTTAGGCAGAAAAAAATAATAACCCTCAACACGAACTAGAAATTTTAATTAAATCAACGAAAAAATTCACAACAAATGTTCGAAAATATACCGCCTTCTGCATGATTGCTAAGATTAACACGTCGTAAAAAATTGAACTGGATTCTTTTCATAATTTCGACATCGTTTCTTAGAGTGTCTGCTGCATTTTGGATGCGTTGCCATAATTCCTGCAGTAGACACTCTAAAAAACGATGTCGAAATGATAAGAAGGGTGCAGTTCAAATTTTTACGACGTGTTAATCTTTGCATTCATGCAGAAGGCATTGAACATTGAACATTTGTTGTGAATTTTTTTCCTTGATTTGATTAATTTCTAGTTCGTGTTGAGGGTTATTAATTTTTTCTGCCTAAACTATGAGAAATGACGAAATGGAGCAAGAGACAAGAAATATAGGTAACAGGTGTCTATCAGCAAAAAAAGTTTCAAAAGTATTCATCAAATAACAAAAAAAGTATGAGCTTCTTAAGATGTGGATGACCATTTTTTGACCACTTACAAAACAGGCAGAAGGGAAAATAACATGCCATATAATGCTTTCTTTCAATACAAATCCACATACCAAATTTGGTGCCAATCGCGAAAAGCGTTATAAAGTTTTCTCGAAAAAACAATTTCTTTTCAGGAAATTTGTATCCCTCTAGCGGCTAAACGAGGCAACTTTGAATAGAGGAAAGTTGGGTTAAATCGTTCTATTTTGGCCTCAGGAATATGTGTTATTATTTTGTACAGACCTTTCGGGGACACCCCGTATAATGGTACCTACATTCCTTGAAAAAAAGATCCGGTGGATTTTCGATATCAGACTTAACCTAAATCATTAGGTTGGATAAGAAGGACACCAAGACAATTTCCTAAAAGAATTTTAATAAAATATTACCGATAGCAAAGCAGTTCCTTTGAAAGAAGATCTTACATTTTCCTCTTTCAATCCAACCTAATTTATACTCCGAAAACAGCATCAACACAAAATTTATTGTTTTTTTTTTTTAATCATAGGGTGACGTAATAAAGAAGATATTTTACTCACCCAACTTAAAACAGGTGATTTAAGTTGAGATACAAGACACTACCTACGAGACAAAATGCAGCTGTGGAACGAAGTCGCTGATTTCCCTTTTAAGTTGGATTCATTTTTTTTAAACTTGTGTCGAATTGCGAATTTATTGGCCAATCCAACTGTGTTTCCAACCCAACCTCATTTAAACAGGATCGGACACTTTAATTCATTTCAAAAATGACAGTTCCGATTAGAAAAAAAAAACAAGTTTTAATACAATACAATTAATTAGGCTGGAATCTGGATGATTGAAGTAAGTTGAAATGGCTACTTCTGTACAAGATTAGAAGAATGATGATCTACGTCGTAAATCAGACTTTTTGGCAAAAAAAATCATTTTAATGGAATTAGGTTGTGCTACTGATTTAGGTTTAATAACAAGTGCTAAGTTTATTCAGGATTATAAATAATCATCATTATCCTAAATTATAGGCTTTAACAGTAAACTGAATAGGCTGGATGACTTAATTCGGTTGAAATAACCTGAATTGATGAAGTTCCTAGAAACATTTTGAAAAATCAAACTTTAATAAATAATGAATTATGTTGCTTGATTGTATTAGGTTGAAATAGGACGAATTTACGAGGTTTATACGATATAAGATGATTTATAACATACACTCATCAACACTGTCAAATTATTTGAAATATAGACGATTAATTTGATCAGATTGAATTAATATCTTAGTAATCTACGTCTTAGTAAATGAACTACGATGGGTGTTATTAGCAAAAGATGTGTATACTTTGTGTCCCAACCCGTTTCCGAGATTATTCAGGTAATTATGTAATTCAGTTATGAATTATGAACAGCGTGTACAAGAAATAGAAGACTACAAAAACTAAACTACAAAAAAAATGAAATACGAAAAATGTATAAAAATGGAAAAAAAGAGGCCACCAAGCAAATATTATATTAATATACAAAGATGAGGAAAGAAGGATGTTAGAGGGAGAAAAAGATATACTCGACAGATGGAAGGAATATTTTGAAGAGCTGTTAAGCTCACATGATATCGAAATGGTAATCGATGAACAGGAATTTATTAAGGGCTCACCGACGACGGAAGAAATAAAGGACGTCATACATAAACTTAAAAACGGCAAGAGTGCAGGCAAGGATGACATAACAGCTGAAATGTTCAAGTATGGAGGAGAAAATGTAATTACATACAAGCACAAACTAATAAAAGAAATATGGCTCCAAGAAAGAATACCGAGAACATGGAAAAAACCTATGCTATATCCCATACATAAAAAAGGTGACAAGGTAGTTTGTGAAAACTATAGAGGCACAGCTTTAATAAATATAGCTTATAAAATCCTTGCCACGTACATAAAAAGTTTATTAGTTCCTAAGATGGAAGAAGTGGTGGGTGAATATCAATGTGGATTTAGGGAAGGAAGATCTGTAATAGATCAAATATTCGCTCTCCAGTCAGGCAGAGAGTTATGAATTCGAGAAAGACACATGTTATTTAGGCTTTAAACAAGCTTTCGACAGGATAGAAAAAGGAAAATTATTTAGAGCACTAAATGAACTAGGAGAAAGCAGCAAACTAGTAAGGATAATTGAACTAACACTTAAAGAGACTCAATGCTGGGTAAAATAACCGAAAACTTTGAAGTCATAGAAGGACTGGAACAAGGCGACCCTCTATCTTCGTGCTTGAATATATTATGCAGAAAGCGAAGATAAATAGAACTATACCACAAGAGGCATCAGTGTTTGGCATTTGCAGATGACATTGTTATAGCAACAAGAAGTAAACAGGAACTGCGAGAATTAGTGCCGCGATTAGAATAAAGTTCAGCAGAAATGGGGCATGGAAAAAAAGAAGAAAAGGTAAAAAGTTCGAAGTCACAACATCAAAAGGAAAAGTATATAGCTTTGAGGAAGTAGAGTCCTTTACGTGTTTAGGAACAGAATTTAGCAGGAAACCAAATATAACAAAAGTGATACAGAGCAGATTACTGAAAGGAAACAAATGTATATACGAAGAATGTACTCAACAGTAAGCAGATATCTAGAGGAGCGAAACTAAGAGTATGCAATTCGGTACTGAGACCTACTGTATTGTTTGGAAGTGAAACCTGGACAATGGGCAAGAGCGAACAAAAAATACCGACAGTAGGGGAAAAAATACTTACGAAAAATATACAAGGGAAAAAAAGTGAATGGGATATGGGAGAGAAGAACAAACAAGGAACTACAAGAATTCGCCAACAAACCAAACATTGTATGCACAGTTAGGCTAAAATGGTTAGGACACATTGAACGTAATGGAAAACGAAAGAATACATAAAAGGATAATGGAATGTGGAATAGGAGGAAAAAAGAAACGAGATAGACCAAAAACAAGATGGATGAACGAGGTATTGATAAATATAAAGGTTCTGAAGATCGGCAGCTGGAGAGAGAAATTAAAAAATAGAAAGAAATGGAGAAAGATAACCTATCAAGCCAGGGGCCTATTACGCCTGCAGAGCTAATAATATAATTACTTATTTATTCAATCAATTGAACCATTGAAATGCATAGGCCATTATAAATTCCAATGAAATTCTAGAAATTTAAATGGCACACAATAAGTCTTGGAATCAAATCTTTTTAATTGGAATATTTTAGCTCTTGAAGTTTGTCATTTCCGTACAAGAGGCTCAAAAACGAAGATTTTTCAGGAACCCGTTAGATAAGATTTTATATATTTTTCGTCAATAGTCATTTGAAAGTATTTTCAACGTTGCAAAATACTCCTGAACATATCTGAATGGAGGACAATGGAATGGAAGACAACTTTGAAATTCTGCCAAGTTCTTTGAAAAATGGTTACAAATATTCTTCCAAAAAATATTTTAAATCGGAAGAAAGCAAAAGTATGAAAAAATATGAATAATTTCGGTTTCGTTTCTATTATGTTTATAATTATTAATAATAAACGTAGGGAATGCGGTACATTAATTAAAAAATAATATTATGGCTTTCCATAAGACATGGCCACCTTACTTAATAGTCTAGTACATTCGAGACATTTTTACTCGAGTAACTCTCAACATGCGACTCATCAATTTTCCATCTCATCTCTGCATCTCTGTTTAAAAGAGCAAAACTCTGTGTTGATTTGTTTTAAATCGTTTATATAATCTTCCGACTCAATCAACCATTCAACATTCCACAATATGTTGGCATCAGGACCAATAATTGACATAATATGCCAATTCAATTGGATCGATGGTTGGCATTTGTTTTTCGCCATGGATTGTAATTTTTGATCGCCAGCTGAAATACACATAAACACGTTTACAATCAATTACCGTATAAGAACACGGATATGCTAATTATGTTCACGATAAGTATAATTTACAAGCATAATAAAGACTTTATAATGGCATTGCAATTAGCCCAGTTTGGACTATGACTGTGTTATGCGTTGCTGTGCTAAATATTGCTGATAGTCTCTTCACTAACAAAAGAATTACGTTTAAATTACAAATTAGATGCAAACGACATCGTCAGTCTCCTTGAAACACTTTGCTTTGTTGTTTTTATATGATAATCGTTGGCACAAATTTACTTACATACGACGTGTGTGCATGGGAAATTGGACAAAAATGTTGATAACAGAACAAAGACATGGATGTGAGTTAAGTTTTTCTTCGTGCATTTCAACTCATCAGACGTGTTGGTGGTTTCCCAATAGATTTTATTGTTGAAATTGCATAATTTGTATATTTTGCAATCAAATTAGAAACTTTTTTGAAATAATTTTATTTTGCAAGCGGATATTTATGGACCAAACCCCAAATACGGACGAATTTAATATTATTATTATTCTGTGAATCCTATAGCTTGATTATATTAGTATGACATACATGCATAAAATGAGAATTTAACGATTAGGTAAGTACATATACAAATACATTATCAAGTACATACAATTAAATAATTTTCAATTGCATCATAACTATTAGTATAAGTATATGGGAATTAATTCTATACCACTTAATTCTTGTTGCAAATGTATGCTCATTATAACTTATATTTTCCTGGCTTGCAGGATTATTTTATGCTTTCTCATAGCCTCATTCCTTTCGCGAACGCTCAATTGCGCGATTGTATTCCTTACTTCAATATTTTTACTTATTCTTCGCATTTTAATATCCTCTGTCCCCAGACCACAAATCTAGTTCTCTGTTCTATTTCTACACCCCTTTTCATCAAATACTTTGGATGCGCACCGTCCACTTGAATATCCTTAAAATTTATATCTTTTATACTCATTTTCAATTTATATTTATGATCCATGTAGCCCTCTTTCGATTAATGATCGAAGCAAGCAAACAAGTGGCTTGAACGTAAATTTTGTGTGAAATTTATATTTTATCCAGGAAAATTATCATTCAAAAATTCCCTCACTGGACGATAAAAATGTCGATGATCTTCGTCTTGTACGAAAATAACGAACTGAAAGACCTGAGCCACTAAAACACATATTAATAACTAGATACATTCTCCTGATATGCAACTTATTGCTTATCATTTCACAAAATTCTCTTTCTTCTACAGAAAATTCTTTTTGAGAATTTTCTTCTTCGTTTTCATTGGAATCAAATTGCCGCGAAGATGTTATCAACGAGTATGTTAGAGTGAAAATAAAAAGGTTTCTAACAATTAGAAAAATCGAAACGCAGGAAAAATAATCTCTTTATATCGCGTAAACAATTGCCGGAAAAAAATGTATCGTCAAAATATTATCAATTTGTTCTCCTAAAAAGGCTAATGTTAAAATAAAAAAAAAATCGAATTATTAGTGCACGCTTCATATCTTCTAAACGATAGCCGTAAATTTTTTGTATCCTCAAGGTATTATCAGCGTGTTGTCCTGAGTACGTTAGAGTGAAAAAATCAAATTATTGGCCTCGGGAAAAATTGTGATATCAACCTACCTCAATCTCACCCAAGATATCTGTTTATATGGCATTCCAGATTTCTCATAAATAGCCACACTTCCCTTATCTTGAATTTTTGAACAGACTCTCTAAGATACAGTGCGAGTGTAAAGAAAGGAATAAAATTCGTGAAATTTTTATCCCTACTTTTTGGCAATTTTCCTCGTACAGGACAATTTTTATTTTTAAATCCCCATCTTTTGGCATAAATTAAACCTTTCTATCCCAACCAGTGGCGGCGTAACGGGGGGAGGCAACTCGAAAAATTTTAATGGCAACGGGGGTCAGTTGCTACATTTTCGGGAAGATCGTTTCATCCTCTATCTAATGAAAAATTTTTAAATCCGTCGATTAAAACAAGAAAAAAAATAATTTTCAATATTCCACGACTAATAATCTCTTGACTTTTTTCGGTGGGACGTTTTTGCTTTTGCTTATCGCTTAGTTGTATTATGGTTAATCAGCTTGGTGAGTCAAATTTTGAACGAACTGCCTTATTGCGTTTGATTTATTAAGTTCTAAGTTGGGTTAAAAAGAAAATGGAACGTTTAACGGAAAAGAAAGGATTGAAATCGTAATTATGCTCGGTTGTGGTGATAAACGCCGTTCTTGATAAAAATATCACCCAATCAGCAGTTAGGAAAATAGAAACCAAGTTCTGGGAAGAAGAGAATATTACGGATCGGCCCAGGACTGGACGCCCGAAGATCCCCTTGACACTAGGCTTGATACGCTATTCGCCCTACAAGAAAATCCACATCGAACATCCCAAGAATTATCTCTGGACAACGGAATAAGTCAGAGATCACTGATGTGAACATTTAAAAATTGAAAAATGACATCGCATTTTTTTCTTGTTTTAATCGATTTAAAAAATGTGTAACTGCCAGATAGAGGATGAAACGATCTTTTCGAAAATGTAACATTTGACCCCCGTTGCCATTTAAATTTTTCGAGTTGCCCCCCGTTACGCCGTCACTGATTGGGACAGAAAGGTATAATTTATGCCAAAAAATGGGGATTCAAAAATAAAAATTGACCTGTCCGAGGAAAATTGCCAACAATTTGGGATAAAAATGTAATTTTATTCCTTACTTTACACTCGCATTGTATTTTCAACATATTGTACCTACTGTCTAGGTGATTTTCATTGCTTATTCCTCGGGTTCATAATAATCGGTATGCGGTTAGTGAAAAAAGGGTTGCAGCGTTTACTCTTTCCTGTGGATGTAGAGGATGGATTGTTAACACAACTTCGCAAAAATCTACGAAATCTTCCAAAGAAATTGTTTATATCACGAAAACTATTTTAGATTATAATTTATACGAAAGCACAAAAAATCCATTCCATTTCATTACATCAATGTCTAAGTAAAATATAAATGTTTTCAAATTTAAATGAAAAATAGATATGTCGTTTCTGTGCACTGTGAGTTTGGAATAAGGTCATCTTTCACTTGTTCAAATATCTGTAAATAAAATTAAAATATTTTAGTATTTAGTAGCATATAAAACAGCATTAATATTTTTAATTTTTTCTTCATGGAGGACGTCCTAAAATATAAATTTTATGTTTAAATTGAACCATTAATAAAGTATCATTATCAAGAGATCGTTCAACTTATGGATATATTTCATGGACTATCTGGTGTCGTATAACAGTTTTTTAAAAACAACTTTCACCGAAGATTACGTTACTTTCATTCTACCTTTCTTTAGCCGTCATATCTATCCATGTCCGGTATCCTATCTGCAACATATGCACAGTATATTAATTATTTAAAGCTTCGTGTTGACTTGACTTGAGTAATGATTTAAGTCCAAGCCATTGAAAAGTTATTTTATGATATACTTTTGTAATTTTATCATTATGTTTTGGTCAAGGTTTCATTTGAAAGTTACTAAACGCTTACAGTCCCGTGGAATTTGGTTAATATAATTGTCTTTACGAGCGTTAAAAACATTTTTGATACCGTTAATTGTGTTAACATTTTTGTAATTATTAAATTATGCGAAAATTTTACGCAGTGATAATTACATACAAATTGAGTATTATTATGAGTCAGTATTCTTCTATTAGTAAAACTTTCTGAAACATTGTTTTGAATTTTGTGTTTATATTACTTTGTCCATAACTTTGATTCTTTACATTTATATAGAAAATTTTTATTTTATTTCTAGGTCAACGCAGTTGAATAAGGTTTTGTTCTACAAACGTACAGACAATTGTACACAATTTTGTACTTTTTTAAATTTTAATTTTTTAAAACAACCATGTTTAAATTGTGTTTCAACATTTCAATATTATTATTGTTCTGAACTATAGATTTAGGTAAGATTTGGTAACAGTAGTCAAGGTTGTAGCATTGTTATAATTTTCATATTGTTGTTTAATTTTTAAATTGATAAAACGTTAAAGCTGCAAGGATTTTTTAAGTCATTGAAATTTAATGTTAACTTTCCATATTTTTCTTGATGTTTTATACAAAATGTAAGCACATTTTCAATGAATAAGTGGCAAATTAAATAATAACAAATATACATTAAACATTCACGTATTTATCAAAAATGTTCTGAATTTAAACCAATTTTTATCACGTGTATTTCAAATTTTTCGATAACTGAGAACGTGAAGGATCAAACAATTGAAAACAATTGAATGGAAATTGGAATTAATTTGATCTAAAACAATTCTTTATTTAATATTTAATTCCCTGGTTATTTCAGTACATTTTAATTGAAAATGGTTTCAATTATTATTACCTAGACAATAAATATTTTATGTTTCGTCCTAAACCCTTGTCCTTCTTCAGAAATTTAATGATATGACACACCTTAACTGTATGAGTAGATGTATATATTGGCATTTACCAAAATATTATCTAACATCTATATACATGTACAACAACACTGATTCATTTTTCCTTCGTATTTGCTTCCATATCTTCCTCATTAATTCCCTCCCCATCCCTTTTTCATTCAACCTGTTCAATACTATTGCTTTCCTTCTTTCATCCTCCATCCACGTCAACCTTTTGCAGTCGTTTCTCCAGTGCTCTCATCTATCTTCTGCCTCTCGACATATACTTACACTGAACGTGTTTTATAAAATGCAATAATAATAATAAATAACATCTTCTATATGGATAATATCCAGCTATTTAGATCTAAAATCAACGAAAAGCCAGAGAAAACCACAGAAGGGTTTGGTAGTGACATTATTCTTTCATACAAATATTCCGGCAACCTCCCGTATAAGCACAGCATTTTGTACCTTCTGTTCTATTTGACCTTCTGCATACGCTTGTGCCTCATCTGTCCTTCCATCTCCCCACTACCTTCTCTACCATTTCATCTTCTCCTTCTGCCTCTCTTTCCACCTGAAGCGGTTACCAACTTGCTCTCTGGTACAGCACGACTCTGTCCTTTACCAATCTGGAAAGTCTTCCTTTCCCCGACTCCTCTTCACTACCTCCTCCAGCATCATTTTTGTAAAATTGCCTTATTACTCCCCCGCACTTCTACCTCGTACTCTATCATCCTCTTGCCCGCCTCCACCAACACCTTTTCCTGCCCCGTCTCAATGTTGACCTTTCCAGCCCCAACTTAAAACCCTAATAAGAACTAGTCTTACAAAACAGCGAAAGCATGTTTTGTAAGACAAAGACTAGTATAGGGTTTTATCGATATCCGTGCATTATGTAAACAAATAATTTCTCAGTATTTTGAAGAAAAAGAGGAACACCAACTCCATCGTGCAACAAAACAAGCGCATCAATATACCCTCTTAAATTACGAACACAAGAAATAGAAATCAAACAGCTAAAGGAACTGACGAAAGCAATAAATAAATGGCAAGAGAACTACATGGACGATAATCAAGTTAACGCGGAGCTTGGGTGTCAATGAAACTGAGAGTTTCATCGCTGCAACATACTTTCATCAACAATTTGATTTCCACATCCATATACAGTCAGCCATTCAAAGAGCTATAATCCTCAATACATGCAGACACAAATGCAAACTCTGAAATTGTCGATTGTGCTTTGTAATAACTACTCCATTTATTGCCCAATACAAAAAAAAAAATTCCAGAAAGAGGAAAATTATAAATATGCAGCATCTTTGTAGTAAAAAAATTTAAAAAATGTGTAAGTTCCCTGAAGTCATCAAGTCATCAAGAATTCGGTGTCCCGCTGATAAATAATTTTTGCTGGCTGTGAACAACAAATGTAAATTTTCTGAACAAAAGAACCATTACTTTTTTCAGCGGCCAGATGATGATTAATTCTGCATATTTATAATTTTTTGTTCTAAAATATTTGTCTCTAAATGACCATTTTAAGTAAATTTAAAAAGCTTACAATTTTAAGACTTAAAGGACTAAAAGGACTAAAAGGTCTAAAAGGACTAAAAGGCGTAAAAGGATTAAAATGACTACAAGGTCTAAAAGGACTAAAAGGACTAAAAGTATTAAAAGTACTAAAAGGACTTAAAGGACTAAAAGGAATGGGCTGTACTTATGAAACTTACAACTAGGACTCAAGAGAATGAGCAATGATTTTGTAAAGGAAGAAGAAATAAAAGGCGCATAAGATTATATTTTGTGTCCCATAAAGGTTAATTTAAATCGCTTTCAGTAATTTTGTTGTAACATTTTCTTATACAGTGTGTCCACGGAAAAACGAACGAATATCTAAGAATTAAAATTTTTAAAGTCTAAATTTTTAAAATCGCTGAAACACGTAAACTTTAGATCGGTGGGGGACAACTTTTGGCGAGGAAATGATCTCTATATCTTCAACTCCATAATCGCAGGGGTGCCAGTCATAAAATTCCTAAACTACACTAGGGGTTGAGTGATACCTCATTTAAAAGCTTACGTAATTTGCATTTCAACAGTGTATTAATTTTTCAAATCCATAGATTCGTTTTCGAGAAATTTGCTTTTCAAGATAATTAAGGTACAAAACAGAAACGACAATTTAGTTAGAAAAACAGTCGAGATTTATTTGAGAAGTTGTTGGAAATGGTCTCCCCCAACTTCCATACAATTATACAAACGTTGCTCAAACCCACGAATGTACATTTTGAAAAATTTCAGGGATCACTTCACGGCAGGCTTGTACAATAATTGTACATGAATTATTCTAGCTTGTAAATTTTCTGTAATATATGCAGCCCTGGCGCAGTCATTATTTTTAAAATAAAGCTGGACGATTTCAAAACGCTCTTCATTTGAATAAACCATATCTGAACTCTCAAACTGAAAATTTTCTCTCTGAATTGCTTACCTTACTAGAAAGGGGGAACGGCGCGGCGGAGGTGATGCATGTCGGCTGTAGCTACACAGCTAATAAAAAATTAGCAGTTAAATTCCAAATTTATGGTTTTAAAGATAGGTTGTTAGGGATAGGCCACAGTAACGGGTATAAAATCATGTGCGAATTTAACAATTTTTTTCGTATGAAAAAGTGATTCACTCATAAAACTAATATACATCTATTTAGTATGAATATCAAGCTATTAGAAAATATTTTTTTTTTGTTTTTTCGATGTACAAAATGGCCGACTACTAATATTGTCTTTTGTTCTCTTTTTTTAGGCGCTCCGCGGCGTGACATTTAACATCCACAATTTTTGACCTAGAACAAAAAACAAAAATTTTCGTCAATCTACATTAGAATACCTAGAGAAGTACGTACGGAATTTAAAAATATTGTTTTATTTAAAAGTTGTAGGTATTTGAACTGAAGAAATGAATTTTCAGTGAAAAATTTCGTACAAAACTGCTCATAAAATGAAAAGTTTTCAATTAATCAGAAATTCCATACGTACTTCTCTGCGAAATGCAATTAGGAACATAACTTTTAAATTTGAAGTAAATCGAGTGAAAATGGTTGAAGTTATTTGTCACGCCAATTGGAAAAAGTTTTACATGTAACTTTTATATTGACATTTGGTAATGCTCTAGAGGTATATTTTTGTGCACGTAGTGTCCTCTATATAATTTCCTAAATTTGCCGACCGATGGTTCGTCATACCTAATGGTATAGCTCCGAAAATCCAGAGGCGTGGAACAGCGCGCTCAGGTACTTTATGGCCGTGCCAGAGGTGGGCTTACGTTATGCGCTCAAAGTCCGTGAAAAAAAAATTTTCTTGCTATAAATCGCTTAGTAACTTATTCTTATGATGATAAAGCATCGTTTTAGAGGAAAAAATAAATCGATTTTTTGAAAATTCTACTTTGGCCTTACCCCTTACTTTTCTTGAAAAGCTAATTTCTCGGAAACGAATCTATGGATTTCAAAAATTGATACACCGTTGAAATGCAAATTACGTAAATAAGGCATCACTCAACCACTAGCGTAATTTAGGAATTTTAGGGTTGGCAACTCTGCGGTAAGGGGGTTGAAAATATAGAAATCATTTCTTCGCTAAAAGTTATCCGCCATCGATCTAAGTTTACGTGTTTCAGCGATTTTAAGAAAAAAATTTAGATTCTTAGATATTAAGGGTGTTTCGTTTTTCCGTGGACACACTGTATGTTTTACATATCATTTTGTCATGTTCTTAATATTATTGTTGCACGTTTTATACTTTTTGTCTAATTCATCCACACTGTTCTGATCTATTTCATCAGGTTTATATTAATCATTTATTAAATTTGTAATAAGTTGAAATCGTAAAAACTAAATCCAAATGTAATGCAAGAAGGAAAATATTAAAAATTTTTAATAGGTACTTGTTAGCAACCAAACTTTCTTGTGTCGGTAATAGATAAACACATTGTTCCTTTCCATACATAACTTTACAGCTAAGAGATATTATCTACTGTTATAAATCTATAATCTACACGGCGGGCGCGCGGCAGCACGACGTTGCGTAATGAGTATTTTTAGCTTAATAATAATTCAATTAATGATTGGTGTGTAAAAAAAAGTATATGGAAATTATGTACAATTATTATTATACAATATGTACGCACATCATGCTTGAAGATTAGCTGACAGATAAGTGTTAAACCTGGAATAAACAAATGCACGATATGCAATGTTAAGTAACATTCAACCGTAACCGTGAACTCGTGTAAAAACCGCCGACCTTAACATTTCCACCTTGACTTAGGTACACTAACAATTATTTAATATCACTGCATGATTTGTATATTTCTAATAATCATACATTCCATGAATATAATAAGGTTATTCAGTTATTATTTAAACAGAAAAGCTGTTACACGTATGTACTTAAAGATTGTAGTTGTACTGTCAGCTTGCTAATTCGAGAAGACTCCACGTCAATCAGGTTGAAACATTCAGTAAAATATTTTCATTCAAACTTTAGAATGTGAAGACGTTAAAGTATAAACGAAAGTTCGTCGCTTTTGCCAGCATTTAATGTTCGTATCCCTACCATTCACGTTGATGTTTACCTGAAGACCATAATCGAAAATTGATAATTAATGTATCCTATCTTGATTTTTCTTTCATTTTTGCATTTCATTATGTCCTTTGATATACAGTGCGGACCAAAAGTATCCCACCCATAATAACTTTTGAACGGCTGCGGCTGGAGCTATCACTATGAGAAAAAACACGTCGATTTTTAATTTTTACGTACAAAATGTTGGTGTTGTCAAAAATTCAATTCCGATTCTGGTAAAACCGGAAGCGATGTCAACTTTCTTATTTGAAATGGAACGCCTGTATATTTTGAGGTTTTTGGGAAGACAACGGAGAGACACCAAAATTTTGTAAGTAAAAATTAAAAAACGACATGTTTTTTCTCATAACGATAGCTCCAGCCGTTCAAAAGTTATGATTGGGGATTCTTTTGGACCGCACTGTATATACAGGAAGGACAGTAAAAGGGTAGTAATATAAGACCTAAATAAATATGTTTTATTAGTAAACTTTTTCGACCAAAACACAGTACCCGGAAGTTACAGCAAGTTAAAGTTAAATCGATTAATGAACATTCTTTACAAACTATGCTAGTAACTGACATTTTAAATTTAAATTGATTGTTTTTTATACAATGGAATATTAAAAAAATAATAAAAATGTAAAAACATAAAAGTAGCAGTAGCAAATATTTTTAAAATGCGTAAATAATCAGTGGTATTCAAAATATATACAGGGTCCTGCACCTCACCTCCCGTCTTCTGTCGCTCAGTTAGTCAGGAGTTTGATATTTTGCAGACGTTCCCTGTACCTCAGAATGTATTTCAGGAAAATATTTTTGATTATTTGCACCACGGGTTTTCAAAATTAATAAAAAACGCAAATAGTACCTGGTTAATAACATTTTACGACACACTCATTAAGTAAAGTCTAGTAGTCTCGTTACCCAAGTTTCATTGATCCAAATTATACAGGCCGATCAAAATCTAGTGTCAAACTTCTCAAACTTTAAGGCACTTTATCTTTCTTATTTTAAATTGGAACCCCTACATATTTTTGTCATTCGTAGCGGAATTAAAAAACAAACATTTTTTCTAATTGTAACCCTATGGCAATTCCTAACATTTTAAAAGTTATTCACCAAAAACTCATTTTATCAACTATTCCAATAGCAATTTTAATTAATAAAAATCGAAGGTGCCGTTGAAAAACATTTTATTAACATAACATGTTTTGTAATCACAATTATCTCGAAAGTCTTAAGGTTACCTACTAGAATTGATATTCGATATGTCTTCCGTTCCCTTCAAGGCACAAACGAAGACGAGTATGAAATGACCTTGCCACTCTTCTTAATAGGTCGGGTGTAATGTTTTGAAATGCGTTCCGGATTCTTTGCTGCATGTTTTCTGGTGAGGTGGGAGGTTCTTGATAAACGATTTCCTTAACGTAGCCCCACAAAAGAAATCTAATTTAGTTAAGTCGGGTGATCGAGGAGGCCAAGCAATTGGCCCTCTTCTTCACCAATTTGGGAAGGTTGTGTTGAGATGGTCCCTGACTTGTATTGCATTGTGTGCTGGGGCTCCATCGTGTTGTAGCCACATTCCATCTCTCACAGCTATTAGTAAGTTTTGATATAAATTTGGCAATTGATTTTGCAAAAAATCCAGATACATT
>JAFFZR010006639.1:0-22677 GCA_018397195.1 Lethrus apterus | reverse complement strand
TTTTAAACACCCTGTATATTGAAATGACACAAAACTTTGTCTGAAGCATCCGTCAACCCTTGCTAAAAGATGTGCCAAATAATTACTCTTAAATTTAATATTTGTAGCCGCAGCGATTTCTTTAAATGTAGTACGTAAAATTAAGTTTTTTAAAGTAATCGCTAATTACGGCGGAATGCATGAATCAAATTCAAAACAAAAGTTAGATATCAATAGATACCCCCAAAACACTTCGAACTATGCAATCAGGTACTAAGTGTCACATTTAAAAAAATGGCACGCGACCACAAAGATCTTTTTCTTGTATATTCAAAAATAATTTCCTAAAATGCTCATTTATCTCTAGTTTAACGCTGCCTTTGGTAGAAATCCCTAAGTCTAACAGGAAATGAGAAATGGAAGAACGGAGCTAATATGCAGGATCCTGTATATAACAAACCCACATAAGTGAAACCACCAATGAGGGGAAGGTTCAGATTGGTCACAATGAGTGACCTTCTGGTCTACCATCTATCCCTATTTTGGCTAACAATAACTATATGTATATACATTCGGCAAGCGACATTCACTCTATGTAGAACTCCATACGCCATATAATACTACGTCAGTGTGTCTGCTCATTCATCAGCTGGCCTCGCAAAAACTGCTTATAGTTAGAAACTGACAGCGATTTGAGTTGCTGGCAGTTGCTGGCAGGCAATTACAAGTTCTAGTCAAGTTGAAGGCGAACAATCTTTCAAAAAGCTTCGTATTATGTTGTGGCATGGTAATAATATTTTTATGTCTGATGTTAATATTATGGACATCTGTACGAAAAGTGATTTTATTGTACAAGTAATGGGGAGCTTTATTAGTGATAACGCTATGGACTATGCAGGCTAAATGAAGTTTTCGACGATTATACATATTGAGCCATCCGGTTTCGCCTAACTTGTGAGAAATCCTATCTTCGTCCTTTATTTTGCGTGCACTTTCCATCTAATGGTTTAAAATTCATAGCTGTTACATTAATTTCTATTTCAAATTTAATATAGAATATTAATTATGCAAATTCGTTTTTGCGAAAAATGTCTACTTCCATGTATAGATTTACCTATTTGTGAGATATAATTTTCTTTATAAATAAAAGAAAATGCAAGGACAACTGTGACCTTCATGGTGATTTGTCACGAAGCCAGACCGTTTCAAATAATGAAAAATTATATCTCGGTGACATTTGCAAATGATTTTTTTATAATATCCACTTTGCATGTCGCCTGTTCAATTAAAGTTGTGTAAGTATCTTATTATATGTACAACTAACTAAATTGAAAATAAATGCAATATTTCTGTACGTAATTAATGAGGATAACATTTCTGACGTTTCCACAGACAAACTGAAAAAAATGGTAAAATTTTTGAAATTAATTCTTAAAAAAATAGATCATAAATATCTATTGTATTACAAATCAATAGTGTACAAGTCTTGTATTTGTTTTTATAGAATATTAGTATTTACAATATATTTAGAACTGCTGCAAATCTTGTTATGAAAAATGATATTTATCATATTATGCTATGCTTCCATGCCAATGCCCTTTATTTTATCATTATTTGGAATGTCTAGTTAAGTAAGTTTTCATTTTGTCCACTCGAGTATTTCCTCACTTTCACTCACTTTGAAAATAAACAGTGAAAGCGACAATTTGCTTCGCCCACGTAAGTAGTAAATTTAATATCTGTAAGTTACCAATTTGGTCGCAAATATGCAGCATCAGCTGTGGCCTTTTATCACAAATTTTATGGGCAATGAAAATTGTGCTCTTACTGTACATAATACATATCTTACTCTACATAATAAAAAATAAATTAATTTGAAATTTAATTTAACGTTTAGATCGCTCAGAAATTAAATTAAATAAATTTTTTTGTTCTTTTATTAATGTATTTTTTTAACGAAGAAATTTTTTATAAAATTATTTGAAAATCGGTGTTACATTATTCTATGGCCGATTTCAATCTAATATGTCCAAGTAAATACAGTCAATTCCATAGTGAATTATATTTTTTATGATCATCCATCTTTTCTTTTTTTCCTTTATGTTTATGTCTCTGATTTGCAGCTTTTTCTTCCAATGATTTCCGCTTTATTCCCCTTGTTCCCCCTGTGGAAAATTATATTACAATTCGTCCTGTTTATTTGTGCGCTGGTAAGTTTCCTTTCCTAGATAATACGTATTGATCTCTCGATCGATTGTTCTTCACGTGATAGTCGTTCTTCATTTGTTGTTTTATACACATTTTTATTTTCTTATTTCGACCACTGTTACTTTTACTACAAAATTCGTTTTTTTCAATTCGTCTCACTTCTGATTTTTCTTGTACATTTTCTTGTTTTCAATAATAAATTTTCGCTTATTATTTTTGTCGATCCACCCCTTCCGTCTTTGTATTTTCACATCCTTCTTTTTTTACGTTTGGCTTATATTTTCTGATGCTTAATTTACATAATTTATATTTAGTTTTTATTCAATTTTTTGCATTCAGCGACACGTTCTACAACTGCAACATATTTGTACAAATAAATTCATCTAAGTTTTTTATCACTAAGAAAATCTTTGTTGTAATATTTTTTTTTATGAGAAATTTTATATTGTATAAAACACACAGCACATGAGCGGAATGTTAGATCATAGATTAGAAACTAAGCAGAACTAACTATACTTCTTTCGGTCGTTGTCGTATGTGACGACCGGTTATAAAATTTGTCAAGTTTGTGTTTGAAATATTAATGAACTATCCCGAATGGAGCAGAAATTCCAGTAGGAATGCCATACAATAAAACATCTTATCTGGTTAGATATTGAAGGAATAAAACTTGCCAACATGAATTGTTGAATGTTGCAATAAAAATTAATAGTGAGAAAAAATGTGAGAAAAACGTTTAAAAAACTATTTGGCAAATAAAATGATTCTAAGATTTTGAAAATTTTTTTTCTTTTTAAGTGTCAACGAATGTCAACGGAAAATTAAGCGCAGGCATATATGGAAAACTAGAGCAAGAACAAGCGGGCTTCGGGGAAAACGGGCAAATAACTGATAACATATTTATATAAGACAGTTAATAGAAAAAAGAATAGGAACAGACGAACAATTAGTAATAACGTTCATCAACTTAAAAGCAGCATTTATCCAAAATAGTATACTGGTAAAATGTCTAAAGCAACTTGAGACATATAAGAAACTGGTACAAGTAATAAAGTCACTATAAGAAATTACAAAGAGAAAAGTCCAAATTAACGGGCAAAAATCAGCAGAAATAACATTGGAAAAAGGAGGGAGCCTAAATTACTGTTTAGCTTAGCTACTGTTTATAATAGTGATGGATAGATTACTAAAAAACACAAGAGTAAGAACATCAAACCTCCAAACAAACAACAAATATAGGATACAAGAATATTTCCTCAGTGAAAATTGAAAGCTTTGTTGCCCCTTCATATTAAATTATTTAGTACATATTTTTAATTCTTGTATATTAGAATGTGTATATCCCTATTTGTGGAAACATGCTCAAATCATTCCCTTGCTTTTTCCCTTTTTATTTTTTCCGATATTCTTTCCTCCCACTATTAAAAAAAGATTGTTATTAACGTTTGCAAGTCTGCAGTAGGAAGAATGTCGAACTGATCACACATCCCTATGACACTTCTGATTTGATGGGATATAGGTTAGTGCTATCTAATTGATAATCACATAAAAACATATATCGGCGCGCCATACCTTAATAAAGCTATGAGTAATATCCATAATATCCATCTTCAAATTAATTCTTCACAGACTTTTGTTAATATAACAATATGACATTGTGGCTTATATGGAGACAGTTCTTTTAGATACTTCTGAACTGACTTATTTTATATTTGGCAGTTTGGCTTTCTCTGCTTCATTGTGTTCTTTTTGCCAACCATTTTTTTTCAAGTTTTCCCTTCTCAGTAATTCTGTTCTTACATTTTTTATGTAATATTTTACTATGTTCAGGTATCGCATCCCTGGATAAATTTACATGCTAAAATATAGGTTTCGTAGGATTGCCGTCTAGTAGGAGATTTTATGAAGAAGAAATTGGCTAAATTTATTCGCGTCTAAAGCCAATTATCCAGGAGACATTAAATTATTAGTTAGTAGTTAACTATTCTTTACCTTTAGCTCTAGTTAACCACGAGCCACATAGAGCATGCTTTGCATTAATTACAGTATTACATTGTTCATATTGTTCCTTTTTATTTTTATGTTTTAGAGGATATTAAATTGGAGACTCGCGTGTTCGTCTTGTTCGTCCTTTAACAGCAGTGGCAATTGCTTGATTACTGGATGGTTGGTATCATAACGTTTTACTTGATTTCCTCTCACCACTTGTCTCAAGCTCGAAACTTAAATGGACTGAGAGTGAAGGATTTGGCGGCTACAACCGTCTTACAGATGTTAAAGCCTATTCCAGCGTACGCTGCAAGGATTAGTGAAACGTGGAACACGTAATCAGAATATTCGACCGGAAAGCCAATTCAAAGTCAGAAAATAAAAAAAAATCTATGATAAGTTTACAATGTCCCCCCACTAAGACTTGAACCGTAGACCCTCAGATTACTAGCCTACTGACTAAGCTACTAGACCAGTAATCCCAATAATAATAACAATAATAATAAATAATAATAATAATAATAATAATAATAATAATAAATGTGTCTCAAATATATAATAAAAAGTTCTTGAGCGTATTGACTTAAATATTTTTTCCAGGCTGCTAGTTTCAGTATTTTAGCCAACGTGCCATTTTAGAGAGAAAGTTATGATATGATTCTTCATGATTCCCATCGGTATCATGAAATATTTCATCATTGTCTTCAGGTCAGAAAATACGTATAAAAACAGGATTGAGCATCCGAACATAAAAAAAATATAATACAAAATTACTAGTAGTCCATCATACGCCTAATCCATTAAAAAGTCTTAATTCTTAAAACGCTTTAATACATAGCAGGCATTGTTCAAAACACGCCTTAATACTTAACACGCCTTAATCCTTAAAACGCCTTAATCCATAAAACGCCTTAATCTAATCTAATGATATCAGTGCGTGTCCGGATTTTTTTTTTATTAGTGTATCATGAAATTCTAAGAAAAGAGCGCGCGACCGGAAAATATTTTCCATTGCTGTGCATACAAAATAATGGAAATAATAGTATACAATAATTTATATCAGTAAGATTTATTAACGTAAAGGTTAAAATAAACAATAACAATAGAATATACACAGACATTCTAATTACATTTAAAATGAAAATAATTACACTTAAAATGAAAAGTTGCTAGCATCAATAAAACACTCAATTCATATACAAATATACAGAGTGTGGCATTTATCTGGGATCGGTCAACCACGGCTTACCTATTCATTTTATCAAAAAATGTTTTAAGTAAAAGTTATTTGGGATCAGGCAGTCCATACTGTAAAAATGTTGTATACAGAGTGTTCAGTTTCGCTTTTACATTATGCAACTTTGTTGTTTTAAATGGAACACTCTGTATATTATTGCATTTTTAAATTCTACGGCAAAATTTAGAGTAATTTTAATTAACTAATCCTATACTAAAACTCAACGGTTTATGAGATATTTAGCTTTTAAGAAAAAAAAATACATTTGCACCGTTCTCTTAGAAAGTCAATGCAACCATTGTTGATAGTTGTTTGACAATAATCCTTGGGCATTTTTGTGCCAATACTTCAAGCTGAATAATTCACATTAAAAATCTTTATTTTATTATACAGAGTGTTCGAAAATTGAATATTAACTTAAGCATCTTTAAATGGTCAAAACTCGTTTTCTTTAATGGAACAGCCTGTATATTTTTATATTCGATAGAGATTTAAGACCTCTTTCTATAGTATATAGGATTCCCTATACCTAAAGTTAATACTTTTTGAGTTATAAGTTAATTAGCATCACAAAATTAATATTGGCCAAATGACATGTGAAAAAGAAGGTTGTAAGGGGTTTTGTTACAAATTTATTGAATATGGAGGTGGAGATGTTCATTAAAAGCATCTAAGATATTGAAATAAAGTTGCAGTAGGTCGCTCTTTTTATAACTGTTTTATTCATACAAGAAGAATTCTGTCCAGTTACAATACATTTTTTCTTTTCAATAGCTGTTATAAAAGTATTATTTTGGTAATTTAACAATGGCAATCTTACCGGTGCGGGGTTGGAGTTATTGAGGAGGGCGAAGAGGAAGTTACAAAATGAGTTATTGAGTTATGTAATTATGCCAAATAAAGGTTTTTTTTACAAATATATAAAAATATCTTTCTTTATCAATAAATAATAAAACACATAAACATTTATTATTCTTCGAAACTGCTCTGTATGACTTATACCTAAAGCGAAAAATTCTGATAAACTATAGAAGATATTAAAATTTTTCTCGGTCGATCTTAAATTGTCTTGAATTATACAGGCCATTCAGGCCCGTGGCTTGTTTTATTGATTCTACTACTTGTCTCCACTTTTTTCGGTCCTTTGCTCTTTCTCTCCAGTCTTTGACACCGATCTCCTCTATATCTTTTGTTACTTCTGTCAACCATTTTTTCCTTGGCCGCCCTCTTCTTCGCTTTCCGCTTTCTCCTCCATTCAGTACCTTCTTTACCACTCTTTGGTTAGGCATTCGGATGATACGCCCCAACCATCTTGCTCTCATCGATCGGATTACTTGTGTGATTCTTGGTTTGTTGTACATGTCAGCTAATTCTTTATTTGTTCGCCTTCGCCATGTGTCGTCTTGCTCTTTAATTCCTCCAAAAATTTTACGTTGCATTTTTCTCTCCCATATTTCTAACTTTCTCTCATCTTTTTTTGTTATTGTCCAAGTTTCGCTAGCATACAGGATCACTGGTCGGATTATTGTCTCATATATACGGATCTTGGCATTTCTAGATACGTTTTTCCCCCTTATCATTTTCATTAATGAGCCGGTCGCCCTATTTCCCTTCAAGATTCATAAATAATAACAAATTTTAAAATGTTTAAAGTAAATCGTTGTCAACTTTGCACAATTGGAATCAATTTTAATATTTTTCGTAATATTTAAATGTTATTTCATTATATCTGCACTGTTAACACCCCGGAGTGGCCCGGCTGGTTGGATCGTTGTCTGTCACGCGGGAGTCTCGGGTTCGATTCTCTCTCGTGTCTGATTCGTTTCAATTGCGAGTCGGGAGGTGCCGGCAGCATTCACCGTTGGCGTACAATTAACGGTGCTCTAGAGGAATGGGCGAACTACTAGAATAACAAGCTCTTACTCTGACACAAAAACAAAAAAACACACACATTACACTAGCTAAAAGAGCTAATTAAAAAATTGAGTGACTGGCTGATATGGTTACTGCCCGAAGCCATTAAAATGAAAGCACAACAACAACAATCTGCACTGTTTCCATGACTATTAAGCTATTCATAACATTTAACAGCCTGGGCCGTTATTTCTTAATGACTTAATGACGTCATCATTAACAATTTTATCAATTTTTATTCATAAATAATAACAAATAATTAATAATACATTCAAACAGAATTATTTTTATGCTGTGAGTGTGAACATGTACTAAAATTAATAAAACAATTTGTATTTCCCGAAATAAAGAAGATTTTTCGGGAAATTTTTCTCTTTCTTCATTATTTGTACAACTATTTGAGTTTTGTGACTGTGAACTAAAAAGTTTTTTAGAAATCTTGATTTTCTTAGTGACCGATTCCTCGACATATAGTTCGGCAACCGTTGAAGATTTCCACCTCCCAATTGTTTTAATGAAAGGAGGTCAGCACCGTTATCTGCGATCATGGTGGCACTATACCTCCGAAAACAATGTTTTGTGAAATGTTCAAGATTTCCCAATTTTAAAAATTCGGAACTCCTCCTATCGTGTACACTCCTACAAGTTGTCTCGTGCACCTTTTGTATAATCGACAAAGAAACGACGGCTCGGCAAACCGATCGGTCGAAGCGTTGCATATTTTCTATACAAATCACAACCCCTCAAGGGCGTATCATCTTCTGTAATTACAAATCTCCTCGAAAATTTGTGTTTTGTATCTTGCAAAGTAACTATTATGAATTTACCACTGTCCTCAATGTTATGGATAGACAGTGCAACAAGTTCTTCACGTCTGCAAGCTCTGTATATTCCAAACAATAAAATAACTTTCTCCAGCAGAAACTACTCATTCAGTGCTTCCACAAGAAACATTTTAATTTCTTGGGCTGTTAATACTTTTTTAGATTTGTAGGACTCGGATTTTCTTTTCAAAAAGGTAAACACTTACTTACCTACCTAGAGATGTCAATATTTTCATGCAGTTTCAAACACGTTTTCAGCATTGAAATTTTTGTCCATAATCTATTTGGCGCAAAGTTTTTTGACAGTCCTGACAAATAACACAGTAAAACGTCACTTGTTCTATTACTTTTTCTCCAGTTTCTAAAATCTTCATATTCTTTTTCGTACCTATCTATTTTCTTGTTTTCAAAGGCAGTAATTCTTGAGTTGCCGCGTTGATAAATTTCATATTCACTTTCCATATTTGCTTTTTATTATTTTTGTAAACAAACCTTGCTACACAACCAAATCATACTGGAAATTCAGGCTACTTACCAAAGCTTGATATTATGAATAATTTTTCCTAAATAGGATATTTATTTCATCTTTTAGTATTACGAAAACAAGATAACAACATACGGCCGATATAATTTATAGTCTCGGCTGGCGCCTCGGCCATAACATTTATCCTCGTTTATTATATCAATCATATCGGCCTAATACCCTTATCTACTATTAAATATTAACGATTAATAAAATTTTATTCTCAATTTTGAATGGAGCCAGCGCGGTTGTGTGTAAACCGCCATACAGCAAGAAGAACATAATTGCAAAGTGCATGATAAATACAAAGGAGGAGCACTAATAAGGAAAATTTTGGACGCCTGTAAAGAACAAATATGTATTTCTCATTTTGTTTAAAATTAACTCCGGACGATTCCTTATTTCACATTTGCTAACAATACGCGCGAAATGTTTAATGTTTAAGTTTGTTCAATTAGTTATTCGTTCTTCCTCCAATTTTCATATTAATGGACATGTTTCTTTTTCCTGTCACAACGAAATAAATGTTGCGTGATCGAACTAAAATCAAATATAAGAATCTACTATGGCAATGTTCTTCTCATCGAGATAGCCTCATTCATAACCTTGTGAGATATCATATAAAAGGTAAAAAATACATAATTTTCTGCGTAAAGAAAACTTACAAAAATGATTCGTAATATACAGTGTGTCTACTTAAGTTGGCGACATATGGAAAACTTTGTTATTTTTAGTTTTACGAAAAAAAGTTATTCTTTATAAAAAGTTCTGCTTTAATAAAAAATGATCCTGCAGTATTCAAAATTGATATAGCATATACTGGGTGAATAAAAATTAAAAAATAAGAAATTGTTCTTAGCGAGAACTTGTATTAATTGTTATAAATCATGGATAATGAATGAATATTACATAGAAACAATAATTTTCGTGTAAGTTTATTGTTAACATAACATTTTAAAGGTTTTTTTGTTGAAAAATACAAAAACAATAAAGCAGATAACTCTTATTTGTATTGGATACCTGATAACTAGCAACAAACATTATTATTTCGTCCCTCATTACAATAATGCCTCAACATGACCTGCTTCTCTTCTGATACAAGTAATGGTTCTATCACAAAATTCGCGTAATACACTCCTAATTATATCTGGACTTATTGTACGCTGAATCGTTTCCTTTATTAACAATTACCTGTATTAGAAGAGAAGGAAGCCACGTTGAGGCATTATTGTAATCAGAACGAAATAGTAATATTTGTTGCTAGGTATTAAAACAAATTATTATCAATAGAAATAAGAGGTATATGTTTTATTGTTTTTGTATTTTTCAACAAAAAACCTTTTAAAATGTTATGTTGACAATAAACTTACATAAAAATTATTGTTTCTATGTAATATTCATTCATTAATCCATGATTTATAAGAATTAATACAAGTTCTCGCTAGGATCAATTTATTTTTTTCAATTTTTATTCACCAAGTATATGCTATATCAATTTTGAATACGGCAAGATCATTTTTTTATTAAATCAGAACTTTTTATAAACAATAACTTTTTTCGTAAAACTAAAAATAACAAAGTTGTCCATATGTCGCCAACTTAAGTAGACACACTGTATAAAATCGCTTTATTAAAATGCGAAAACGTCGTTTATTTATAAATTTTTTCAATACTTTCGATACAACAAAATACATCTGTATATTAATAACATAAAATTTAATGTTGGTTTTATCGTACTTGAACATTTTCCCTTTTCCATATACTATTATATGGCTCGTCATGGCTGTCACAATATATTAATTCTTTTATTTTTTTTGTATAAAGAAGACTCTATGTGGAAATTATTTGTGCATGATTAAAAGTGATTTGTCGGTATTTTTAAGTACAAGAATAAATTTTAATTTAAATGTAATAAAAGGTTGTGTTCATTCAGATTTCATTACATAATAGTTCACGAAAGTTTATATCGAGGGTTAAGGTTAATGTAATTGTTACATTACGTATTATTATTATTAAATTGCAATAGACAGATTTTTTTTAATATCACTAATTCCAGTTATTCATTAAATATGGCTTATGAAGCAAAAACTATCAAAATTATATTATATGAATAACAGATATCGATAAAAATGTGTTTTTAAATAACTTTTATAAGATGTGTTGGCGACAAGTTGATTTTAGCAGAATCAGTCATTTTTTCCATTTTAGAATTCTTTACCTAAGTGGTAGGTAAATAGGAAATCAAAATTTGATATATCAACAGTCAGCTATTCAAATTCAAATAAATAACGAAATAATTGAAAGCATACTAGCTTATTACATCAATTATAAATTGCATACGCCTATATCAAACTGAAAATAGAGATTTACTGCGCAGCTGAAACAAGTGGGGCGTTATAAGTACATTATACAAAGTGCTTGAAATAGAATGTATCGAGATACATATGCGAAGTGACAGAAATACAATGCCAAATTATACGGTAAAGCAAAATATGTTCTTAGTAAATGTATTCAGTTGAGTTATCGGTTTCCCATTGTTCACAAAGGAAAAGCTACTTTTGATTCAAGTGTGAAAACACGAAAGCGTTGAAATGGAAACGGCTCTTTGACAACTTTTATATAATAATATTTCTCTAGAAACGTTTATTAATTTTAATTGAAACGGTATCTTAATGCCGAACATAAAAGTAAATAATAATATAGTAAACATATATATGCTTATACATTTTAATTAAAAATATTTTTGAATTTGTTGCATTCGTTACAAAATGACAAAACATAGTGAGTTATCACACGAAAATAAGATTTCGACTAAACAATTTAAGCCAAGTGGGAAATTATATGTTTGAAAATTATTTTTTGAAGATTCTGTCTGCCAACAGGGTCAAGACCACGTACTTGGTTTAATTTTGCACAACGCAAATGAACGTATATTAGAAAATATATCAAAATTTGCAATGCATTAATTTTTCATTATTCATCTGCAATTAATTGGTGAGTTCGTTGCCACTGACCTATTTCAAGTTCGTTCAGCCATGAATGTATGCGTATAATTTAGAGTGTGTGTGTATTTTCAGTGCATCCCGTGTTATTAATAAATTCAATTTAAAAGCAACAAACGTATAGAGATACAAAACTCTAAGATGTGCTTGTTTTTAACTTTTAAAATGATACTTGCTTTGTAAGATCACTTTTCGTTGAATTTTCCAGCATCCCATAAAATGATAATGAACCAATTGGAACAATTATAGATTCATATTTAAAAACTATTTACAATAATCAATCCAATTTTCCTCAAAATACTATAACAACTTTGAATTTCTCAAATTTTGAAAATTGTTTGAAAATAACCTAACGAATTATTAATTAATTTGTATTATACTCTCTTTGCTCAATAATGCCCTCAAAATATTCGACTGCTGCTTTCCTTTTATTAATATTAAACTTGTTTTAGTGCTATTCGAAGTTTATAAATTTATTTATTCCCTTAAGTGTGGATTTTTGAAATCCATTTTAACATTTCCCTTTGACTTTTAGATATCTCCTCGTGCAAAAGCCATTTGCAAACGTCAAAGTCTATATATTTCGTACGTCTTTTCTAGCTAGAATAGACATAGGAAGATATTTGACAAAAAATAAAATGCGCATTTCTTTCCTTCATTTTGAACCAAAGGAAAACTATTTTAAAAATATACAGCATCCAACGAAGCCAGGTAATTTTATTGCAAGCTGTTTGTGTAATATTGTGAAATCGTTTCAAAAATATCGTATCGTAATGGTTCATTTTTCATTCAACAATGAATTTTGCATACTCTTAATGGAGAAGGATTAATAATGTAGAGTTATTGTTCACAAGCATGCACATAGTTATATACGTGTCGTGGTTACTAGTGAAATTGTAAATGTCAAATGTAGAATGTATGAAAAATTATAGAAGTTTTGAAGCATGTTTGTACGAATTAATTATTTTCTACGGATGTTTAAAATACACAAAGTTAAAAAAATAATTCGATTTACGGAAAATATGTTAAAATAAATTTTACTGTGTTTAACATGTAAACAATTATTGTTATTGTGCAATTTTGATATTACATTTCCTTTAAATAACAAACTCGATTTTGCTAGCGATTTTATAAAATATCGTTTAAATTGCGCAATTGAAAACCAAGTATTATAGGTACCTATGCACTTAAAAGAGCAACAGATTAATTAAAAACGTATTTAATTGTATTAAAAACGCAACGTACCTATTGATTATTTATGTGCTTCTGAATTCACGCATGTGATACTTTGTATATACGTCGCTGTATTATAAAAAACGGAACAATAATTGCTAAAAAAAAATATTTTAAGGATTTAATAGCCATAATATACAAAATAATTCGACCAAATATATACCGGGTGTGCCAACTATCTGGGGTCGGTCTATTACGTCTTACCTATTCACTTTATTAAAAAATGTTTCAAGTAAAAATTGTTTGGAGTCAAGTACTCTACACCATAAAATTATTCTGAAATATACAGGGTGTTTAGTTTTGCCTGTACGTTATACAACTTTGTTATTTTAAACGGAACATCCTGTATATCGTCGCATTTTCAGATTCCCCGGAACAAAATAGGGAAAGTTTATACCACAGACCCCATACTAAAATTGAGCGGTTTTCGAGATATTCCACTTTTAGGTAAAAAAAAATTAATTTAGGTAGTTCTCTTTAAAAATTAATAATGTTTTCATTAACGACGATTTTGTAGCGATTCGTTGGCATAATGGTAACAATGCTTCAAGTTAAACAGTCAATACCAAATATCCTCGTTATATTATACAGCGTGTTTCAAAATTGATAATGAATTGCAGCATCTTTAAAAGGCTAAAACTCGTTTTTTTCAAATGGAACACCTTGTATATTTTTATGCTATTTGATCAAGTTTTAAGTTCTTTTTCGATCGCGTATAACATTCCCTACATCTAAAATTAATTCTTTTTGAGTTATAGGTAATTAAGTATCCTAAAACCTGTATTAGACAAAATAAGATATAAGATATTTTCAATTTTAAAACATCCTGTACAATATAACGAGGATATTTGGTATTGGCCGTTTAACTTGAAGCATTGTTAGTATTATGCCAAAGAACCGATACGAAATAATCGTTAATAAAAACGTTAATAATTTTCAAAAAGATCTACCTAAGTTCAAATTAATTGTTTTTTCCTAAAAGTTGAATATCTCAAAAACCACTTAATTTTAGTATGGTGTCTGTAGTATGGACTTTCCCTATTTTGTAACGAGGAATCTGAAAATGTGACAATATACAGGCTGTTCCATTTAAAATAACAAAGTTGTATAACGTATAGGCAAAACTAAACACCCCGTATATTTCAGAATAATTTTGTGGTATAGAGTACTTGACTCCAAACAACTTTTACTTAAAACATTTTTTAATAAAGTGAATTGGTAAGACGTAATAGACCGACCCCTGATAGTTGGCACACCCGGTACCTATATATATTTCCTTATCAATCAGTGAAAAATAACGACTGTATATTTTCTTCAATGTTTGTTAAAACCCACTATCGATTTTTTACTGTCCATTTTCTTCAGGAAATATAAACATCTGTTTATAGAATTATTTATATCGAATAAATAAATATGTAATAATAGTGAAAAGAATCCATTTACAAAATATTGACTAAATATTCCTTTGTAGGATGAGAACACAAGAACACATTTTCGCATTTCTGTTTATTTTATTATTTTTTTTTTTTTTTAGACTAGGGAAGAGTGACGCTTAACATATGTAACGACATCTATGTCCCCTGTGTACAGACAGGCAAACGTTATAAACTTGTTCACCAGCAAGCAATTTAATTTTGCTATTCTTTTTTTTGTACACAAATAATATCATATATTGTCAAGAGAAATTTTGCTTATAAAACCATTAGGCCATGTTTTTAATTATATTTGTTTTGTCCTTTTGATTTTCAGTTTTTTTTGTTCATAGTTTCTTGTATTTTAACGTCGTTCGTGTAGTTATTCTGTCAGCTGTGTTCCGTATGTTAGTCTGGATGATGTGAGAATTTATTTTGTACGAGTTGTATGTGAATTTAATATTTTGATAGATGGGTGTCAGTTTCTGCAGGAATGAATTGTTGAATTGTTTATTACATATCTTACATTTTTGAGGTTGTCATTTCATTTCATTTTTATGTTGATACATGATTGTTTCCGCTGTATTAAATGTTATAATAATTATTACTATTAATAACAATACTGTTTATTAGCGTCAGATAAACGCGCAATTTTCAACGAAAAAAACCAATACAAATTGATAAATACCTATATAAAAACAGAAAAATAAATGCACTATATTCTATATCCAAGGGCGCCAGCGCTTTCATTGTTTTAATATTCAGGATTTATAAAGCGCTAGTTATAAGCCAGCGTTGGATTATTTATAGGCTTTTCCGAAGCATTTCATTGTATGAATCATAATTATTAGCTACGGATGCTACTCCCAAGATAATTAAAATATTCTTGCATTTTCGTAACGTAAAATGTTTCTATCATACAAACTTTATATCGACTATTTTTTACAACATAATACATTGCGGACAATAAATTTTTTGTCTAAAAAAAATAGAATCATTTATATATTCAAATATAAAACATGTGTTTCAAGGTTTTGTACATAATTGTCTGTTGGTGTAAATCTAAATTTAAACTAAATGAAGCCATTATTATATTAATAAAACTTTGTTCTTAACGCAAAGGTAACATGATGTAGTATCAATTAACTGCTGTAACCGACATTATAGTCAGATGAGTCCATAATGCCGCACCGAAGGGAAAAGTGAAAATAATTAAATTTACGTATTCTGGCATTGACAGATATTTTATTGAATTTTCTTTTCGAACAATTCAATTGTTGTGGAAGAAAGGGATTGGATTTATAAATATATATTACGTGAAATGCTAACACAAACATAAAATAACAATCAAAATAATGAAGATGGTGAAGCAGTGAACTTTGGAAATAAATGAAAAAGAAAATGGGAAAAAGGGTTAAGCATTCCTTTTTGAGATAGATTTCATTCAGTTTCCAATACTCATAAATCAAAAATCAAACCTAAGAAAAAAAATGTTTTTATCTCAGTGCGTCAATTCTCGTCTCCTAAGAAAGAAATTTCTTTTAATCTCAACGTTATATTATAAAAAGCGGGTACCTTCGACTGAGCCACTCAAACATTTTATACTACGAAGATCAAATATGTCTACAATTGACTCTACACACTAAGTTATTTAAGAAGCAACTTAAAAGTTGATGGCTTGAAAATCTGTATAAATCCATCAGTAGACCAAGAGACCAAGTTTCCAAACGTCTCCTATTAGTAGTGACTTTGACTCCTTCGTAACTGCCTCACTTCTTCATTTATATTTCAAATACTTTTTTCCCAATTTAATATTCTACTCCTTTTTTTGCATAGAATTCTTTATTTTCATCTTTCACATCGGCTGTGGCTACGGTAGCTATTATTTTCTGAAAATTATTATTATTTAAATCAACAAAATGTAATAGGAAGGAACAATCAAAAATTAAAATTTATAGCCAAAAGCACTTTACTTTAATGGATGTCCACATATGTATAATAAGAACTGTTAAAAATTATAATACAAAAAATTGAGTTTTGTGTTTAATAATCATTTTATTAATTACCTATTTTAATAATCACTGGCCATCTAAATTTTGTTATACGGAGTGTAATTTTTTGTTTTTTGTTTTGATTCAAACTATATAAACGTAGTGATATCCTTATAGCATTATACATTTTCACTTAATTACTTATTATATAAACTGGGTTGTTAGGTCATGATCTCTTGCACCGCATATTATTTACTCAAGATAGCTATGTGTTCAAAATAGTGCACCTAAATGCAACGAACATCGTTTATCCTAAAATAGAATATGAGTTATGGATGATAACATAATAGACTAATAGTCCCCCGGCTATAAACTATGGCCCAAGCTCTTTAGGGACATAATTTGGATCATTAATGCTGGGTTATTAGTCAGCAGTTATAGGTCCAACAATAATTAAATACATCATCACAACTTTAAACTGCTTAGATTTAATTTATTTTAATTGAAAATATATGAGAATGTTAAAAGTAGCAAACATTACATATTATTATGTAAAATATTACAGGAATAAAAACTCAAGTACGTGGCTGTGCTAGAAGCGTATTCGTTATTTCTTTATTTTGCAATCGAAAATGCATTTACGTTGCATATCTTGCATATCAGGAAAATGTTTTCTTGTTATCGGCTGCTGTCATAGTCGAGAAAATTAAGGTAAACCGAAGTAAAAACTGCATTACATGAGAATGCGCTTCTACGATATACGCCTTTTCCTGTCAGCGAAAACCATTATCGTAATGCAACTCGCAACATAAAATTTAAACAACATATTTTGATGAAACGAAAATTTTATTTAACTAAGTTCCATGGAATTTGGACCGATTTGCATATATTTACGAAATGATTATAGTGTTTACATTTACGCAAAATTTAATAATTAATAATATGAAACTTGCAAAAACAAAAGTTTGAAACGAAACCCCCTATATTGCATTATGATAGTAATCGCCTGTAAGAGATCATTCATGAGAAGTCGTTTAGAGAATGATGCACCAAGGACTATAACAGCGCTATGTGGGATAAGACTGTTATTATGAAACCTGCCCTGAGGCATATAACCCCTACTGAATTAAAACACTCAGATTTACTCTGATATTAGATGTAAAACATGTATTATCTTGGAACATGCTATACGCGACTGCGACTTTAATTTTTTTTTATTTCTTTGTAAAATATATTTTTATTATCTTATTTTTGTTTTCTTGTGTGTCTGGCCCGGCAGATTTATTAAAGTTGTTAGTATGTAGGGCTCCCAAATTGAAAAATAGTATATTTTGCCATTATGATCATTTCTAATTTGAGGGCTTTCAGGAAAATTTTGAAAATTCATTTATCACAAAATTTACACTTCGTCTTCCGCTATTTTATTTATTAAACAATAATTAAATTCATTTAAAAATGCCTATATCATTCACATTAAAACAAAACTCGAAAACAACAAATTTTGTATAGAATTCTACTAGGTATATAAGATTATAATTTTGTTTATTATTTTCAACATAACCGTGTTTATGACCGGAAGAAAAAGTGTCCACCAAACTAAACAGAAAATTAAATTTTCACGAATGCATATTAAATACAGGTTATTCTGAAATAGGTATATTTTAATACCTTGGCCCAAACCCAAATCCGCAAAAACAACGGTTCTATCTTCGGCATAAATTTTCGGAAATTGTCATTTTTTATATGAGCTTTCGGTTCTAAATACTGCCCTGTAGCCATTTTAATGTCCGTCGTATTGTAAAATAGCTTATTTTGGTGTGAATAACATGATATGTTGCAAAAGGACCTTTAAATGCGATGATTCTGCGTTATTTCCATGTTTTACTCAACAATAAAAAAAATCAGGCACACAATTCTGGTTTCGATGTTGAAGCTGTTAAATAATTGACACCCATTTCAGAATCAGCCTGTATAAAACTAACTGAGTTTTAGCGTCACAAATATAATGAAATTGTATGTTGCCTTTAATTAATTTGATCGGATACTATTCTGTGTGTTCCTATGCATACAATATAATCTGTATTATTGCCACCTATCGAACTTCTAAATTAAACAACTTGGCGTCTGGAACACAAATTTACTTGTGCAACGTATCGACGATCGCGCAAGCCAATGGAATATTCGTGTGTTTAACTCTAACACGTCGTTATTGTTATCTAATTCATTGTAATTAATTTGATGTTATGGAATTAATTTAATATTTTAAAAAATGTTAAAGTTGTTAAATAATAATTCCGACGAAGATTAATTAAATTATTTAATTTTCCCTGTCCAGGCGACTTATTGTCTGTACTGTACAGTACAATATCTCTATTTTATTTCAATATTATTTATCGTTCCCAGTAAATTATACAGGGTGTCTCAAAACTGACGCCCGTGCATTCGGGATGTGACTCAGGGGGCTAGAACAAATTGAAAATTAAGAGTAGAAAATTGAATCCGTTGGATTTTTTATCTGGGGGTTTTTAAAAGAAAACGTTTACCGCGAACCTGTGGGTCCTGAAGATGTGGGTCCTGAAGATGTAGTAGCTCGTATTCATGTTTGCCTTGAAGTAGGAGGCGATCTGTTTGAACATCTTTTGTGACGAATGGAGAAGATTATCTTGTTTTATAAGTAATTAGTTGTTGTTAATAAACTTTAAACATTAAATGTTACATTTACGCACGGGCGTAAGTTTTGAGACACCCTGTATATATATATATATATTATATTATACTTAACTATAGTTTTAGCTAAACTTCTTGCTTGAAAATTGCTGTGACAGCTATCAAATTTAATCATCATTCTTTTCGATAAACTTAAGTTTTTTTTTATCAATGAAAATTTTATTTTAAATATGTCTAATATGACGCTCATTCCATTCAACAGAAATTTATATACAGTGTGGTGATAAAGTTTGGAACAAAATTCATAAAAGCGTTTTATAATGTTTTTAAGAAAATCGCTCGGACAGGTCAATTTTTGTTTTTAAAATGCCGTCTTCGGACGTTAATTTTTTTGGAATAACGTCATTTGTTTTTGCACAATGACGTCATCATAAATTTTTTTAAATGACCCCACTTTTTTCTTCTGTTTTTAATAGACCTTCTTACTACTTAAACGATGATGTAAAAAAAATTGGAACCTCACATAACAATTTTTTTGAATAAATGACACATTTACTTCAGATCATCAGTGGTTAAAATTTAGTAAAAATAATAATCGTAAACATTCTAAATTAAAGCAAATAACAATAATTTATGTATCTAAGACGAAGAGTGAAGTTTTAAGGTGCAATGACGTCATTATCGATTTTTTTAAATGACACCTATTATTTTTTTCGTTTGCTTTTGATAGACCTCCTTGATGTTTAAGTGGTGATTACCGAATTAATTCTTTACATAAGAACTTTTCTGAAAAATAACCTTTTTTCTTCAAAAAATTAAAAATTTTGTTTAAAAAAAATTTAAATGTGTCATTTATTCAAAAAAATTGTTATGTAAGGTACCAATTTTTTTACATCACCGTTTAAGTAGTAAGAAGGTCTATTAAAAACAGAAGAAAAAGTGGGGGTAGTCATTTAAAAAAAATTATGATGACGTCATTGTGCAAAAACAAATGACGACATTCCAAAAAAATTAACGTCAAAAGACGGCATTTCAAAAACAAAAATTGACCTGTCCGAGCGATTTTCTTAAAAACATTATAGAACGCTTTGATGAATTTTGTTCCAAATTTTATCACCACACTGTATATAATCGCATTTTTGTCTATTTTTAGTTTAGAAGTCTCTTTCGCTTATAAATTTTGTTGAAAGCATTAACCGTTTTTTATATGATTTTTTTTTGTTGTGATTTATGACATTTTTGTAAAATAATTCAGTAGCGTTTAAAATATACTAATTTATACAGAACCGAAAGTAAATTTTGAAACTTTCATTTTTCCTTTTATTTTATACACATTTAACAGAAGATATATTTTCAGCGAGTTAAAAGTTGCACAATGAGCAACATTCTACATTCTAACAACAATATTTTAAAATTTTAACATCATTTAATGAATCGAAATTAATAAGTTGAAAAAAGAAGCGCCGTTTTTATCCCTTTAACTACAATAGTTTAGGTATTTAGAATTAACCTGTAGGTTACACGAAAAATGCATTTATTTCTAGATTATTCACAATAGTTATACAAGCTTTAAAATTCTATGCAGAATACCGACAAATGTGTTTTCTTTAGGTTGTAATATTTTTTGTCGATGATGTTTTAAAATGAAAAGTTAAAAATGAGCTTTAATTAGCCTTTCAACAGTTTAGTTTGAACCTTCATCACAAACGTTTACGCAAGGTGAGGCTTGACATAACTGTCGGCTTTAAAAATACAATTACCGTTAAATCCGGCACACAATGTAAATTGCAACTATGTTCCGGCGCAACAAAGTTTGGGAGCTTTGTGCATTATGGAACGTTTCGCAATTGGATATGGCAGAGTGTTTGTTTATTAAAACTTGATTAATTATTTCGACGTAACGTGATTTCCATCATTTATACGGCACACTATACCGCTATTTACCATTACTGTTCATTAAGTGAAAAAACAGGCCACTTTTTTCACATTTTATACTAGCTGAGAATTCGATTGAATCTACAAGGATATTTTTTGTTCTTTTGTAATCATGCTTTCTCAGCGAGGATTTTGCCACTCAGTGGATCACTGCAACAGTGATGCGCACGACCAGAAACAACACCATCTGAATGTGTAAGAACGTACCAAAACCAAGAAGATGACTTCAAATAATTTTTCAATAATCATGGTGACAAATTTCCGGCTGGAGGCTGGAGACTACAATAGTAAAAATGTATTATGCGACTCGTGATTAACCATAACAAAGGAAGGCATAGGCTTCTTCGTTACAAATGGTTTTTGCACAATATACACAGACATTACAACAAGCGTTGACCTCTCGTCAGATCATTCACCAATGACGATTAGCTCTCAGTGATTGTTAGGCAACCTAATCTAAATTACATAGTCTGAGGACACATTGGAAAATATTTAGAAACATAATAAACACCAAAGACCTTGCGGTAAATTTCAGCATCTCAATACTCAAACAATACATCCCTAGATTTCAAATCAACTGCTGAAAGAAAAGAGAAACATAATTTAGTACCGAACTAATAACCTAGCGGATATGACCAAGTACAACCATCTAGGTGGAAAATTGAAATCACTACATAAAGAAATAAGGGAAACATCATTACATGATTATTTAAACAATCTAAGTAGATACGATAACTCCATATGAAAACTCATTAGAAACTCAAAAAATAAAAAAAAAATAATGCTCCTCCAATAAGGCAAACCACACCAAACATGAAATGGAGAATTGATTAACAAAACAATTCGTAGTGTTCGTGATAGCACAGGATGAAGGACGAGGGACGTAATAGAAGAATATTAAAGAGAAGCTGGAATTCGTGAACAGGTTAATTTTGATGAATATTATAATGTGTTTTTTTTTTAAACAAGAGCAGATTATTTAAAAAAAAGTCCCTTAAAAGTGCACATATTTAATTATACGGGGTGGGATTAAAGTATGGAATATTAAAAAAAGTGAACTCAACCGGTTTTTTTAAAAAACGCTGAAACAGGTCGATTTTAGATTTTAAAAATACGTATTAATACGTCACCTTCCGACTTTCATTTGTTTTGTAGTTATGACGTCATCACAAAAAAATTTAAATGACAACATAAATTTTTTTTAGTGGAAACCGATAATGATTTTTCTACCATTTATGACCGTGCACAAAAAAATCATAAGGTTGCACTAAAAAAATTCTGAGAAAAACCGATCTGAAAATTTAATGTTGATATTATGCTAGATAACAAATAATTCAGACTATGAACGATACGTAACTTTTTTGTTGAAGTACCTTTCGTTTTTATCCTACAACTTTGTAGCGTATTGAATAATCAAGATACCATGATAATAATAGTAATAATAATGTTCAGCTCAATTTTTCTCAGAATTTTTTTTTGCAACCTTATGATTTTTTGCACGGTCATAAGGGGCAGAAAAGCACTAAAATTTCACTAAAAAAATGTATGTCATCATTTAAATTATTAGTGTCAAATTCTTGGTTGATAGAATACTTATCTTTTTTTTTTTTTTCTTTTCTTGAGTGTGCAACCAATTAAAACGCAAGTTGTGTAATAAAATATATTTATTACGACACACAATATTAAAAAATATAAAGATGTACAGCAATAACTGGAGTATATAGAAGTCGTAACGTGGGACGCAATAGGGATTAGGAATTGTA
>JAFFZR010006638.1:6717-23519 GCA_018397195.1 Lethrus apterus | reverse complement strand
AAATTAATTCTTTTTGAGTTATACGTAATTAAGTATCCTAAAACCTGTATTAGACAAAATAAGATATAAGATATTTTCAATTTTAAAATACCCTGTATAATATAACGAGGATATTTGGTATTGGCCGTTTAACTTGAAGCATTGTTAGTATTATGCCAAAGAACCGATACGAAATAATCGTCAATAAAAACGTTATTAACTTTCAAAAAGATCTACGTAAGTTCAAATTAATTGTTTTACCTAAAAGTGGAATATCTCAAAAACCACTCAATTTTAGTATGGTGTCTGTAGTATGAACTTTCCCTATTTTGTAACGAGGAATCTGAATATGTGACAATATACAGGACGTTCTGTTTAAAATAACAAAGTTGTATAACGTGCAGGAAAAACTAAACACCCTGTATGTTTTAGAATAACTTTATGGTGTAGAGTACTTGACTTCAAACAACTTTTACTTGTAACATTTTTTAATCAAGTGAATAGGTAAGGCGTAATAGTCCGATCCCAGATAATTGGCTCGCCCGGTATATTCTGGTTAACAATTACTTTAGAATTTTAGTATAAACTACAGGTAATCATATCCAGATATGTACTTACTATTCCTAAATAAATTTACTTCAAAGGTATTACGTCAATGGTATTACTATCATATATCTCATTTTGTCTAACACAGGTTTTATGATACTGAATTACCTATAACTCCAATTAACTTTAGCTATAGGGAATGTTATACGCGATCGAAAAAGAACTTAAAACTTGATCAAATGGCATAAAAATATACAGGTTGTTCATTTGAAAAAAACGAGTTTTAGCCTTTTAAAGATGCTACAATTCATTATCAATTTTGAAACATCCTGTATAATATAACGAGGATATTTGGTATTGACTGTTTAACTTGAAGCATTGTTACCATTATGCCAACGAATCGTTACAAAATCGTTCTTAATAAAAACATTATTAATTTTTAAAGAGAACTACCTAAATTAATTTTTTTTTAACTAAACGTGGAATATCTCGAAAACCGCTCAATTCTAGTATGGAGTCTGTAGTGCAAACTTTCCCTATTTTGTTCCGGGGAATCTGAAAATGCGACGATATATAGGATGATCCATTTAAAATAACAAAGTTGTATAACGTATAGGCAAAACTAAACACCCTGAATATTTCAGAATAATTTTATGGTGTAGAGTACTTGACTCCAAACAACTTTTACTTGAAACATTTTTTAATAAAGTGAATAGGTAAGACGTAATAGACCGATCCCAGATAGTTGGCAAACCCGGTATATGAGAACTTTTGTGTATTCTGAGGGTTGTAATAATGTTTATTATTATGTTTAATTTCTCATTTATCATAACTCTCATTATAAGAGTAACACTGAAAAACTGTCAAAGATTATTATTATTGACGTTGGTATAAAATAACTTGTTTATAACATTTCTCGGAAAAATGCGTCCCATGTTTTCAAAGGATTTGATACAAAATTTCCATGTTATGTATTTAAATGTATTCAATTCTATTAAATGTAAGTCCGTTTGTCTTTGTTTACATGTTCTAAATGATTTTAAGTAAATATAGATACTAATCTCTTATAGGTTACTTTACAGACAACAAATATTTTCGTAAACACTCTTCAGTAGAGAACGGGTAAAAAGGTTCTTTGAAATCAGCCGGTGTGTAAAAATAGCTTTTACTGTCCGCCGTTGTCCCTCCATTGTATTATTGTGCTCCGCCTCGAAGTGTCAAGCAGATATTGGTATGCTTTTCTGATCCATACCGGAAAAATAAACATAAACAGGGATTAAGCGTAAAATGAACGGAACTGGAAACGTTGTTATTATACGGGAACTTAGAGAGGATATTACGAAGTTAATGTTCATATATCAGCCATATGTTCACTATAGTAGGATGTTGTTGTGAATAAAATTATGTTTTATATAGATAAATGGTGTGTAAACAAGTTTAGAATATTAACGTTTCTAATCATGGCTTACGACGTTATGACGTACTGTAATAAATATGAAATTAATGTAGCAAAAGTATTTGAATATGTTACAAGAGCTTTTATTACTACACTTTAACATACCGGGTGTAGAATGGATTTTCGTACATGTAAAATCCTTAGATTTTACATGCAAAACTAATAATTTGCGAATATTCCCTCCCCTAATTATGTTACCACAAAACCTTAAATACAAAAATTGTAGACAACAAAACAATGTGTCTAAATTCTTTGTTATTTATTTTCTAACACCTCTTGGTGCTGATAGACTTGAAGAAAAAGTATTCGGAATGTACTGATAAATAGTACTAGCCATGAATCCTGACAGCAATAATACCTGTCACGTTTTGACAAACAAAATAAGTTTGCTGTTTCTTAAAATGAATTCCTATAGCCAAGAAGAGAAAGTCAACTTTATTAAATGGTATTTTTCTGTTCAGCACGTTTTTTCTTTTCTAGGTTTTAACTATGCTTAAAACAGATTTAAACGCCCCTACTAAAATTGTCAAATTCTAGTGTCAAATGAATGAATTTTGTTGATTTGGTTGTCACACGTCACGGCTATTGCTATTTCGTATCATTTCTTCAATTCTTTTTCCTTTAATTGTGCAGTCCCTGAGGGTGTTAATAAGCAAAGAAGAAAAAAATTGGGACCTATTTTTAATGCTCTACAATTTTTATATTTCAGGTTTTGTGGTAAAGTAACTAGGGGAGGGAATATTCGCAAATTATTAGTTTTGCATGTAAAATCCCTATGTATGAAAATCCATTCTACACCCGGTATATTTGATTGATGCAATGGCACATAGCATGACATACATTAAAGGTGCTAGATACGCAGAATATATTATTTTTAGTTTTATTTATTTAATATTATTTACCTGTTGGCTGTAATTTTGCTGTTGATACAAATCTAAGAACAAACAATCTGTTTCTGACAATGCATGTCGAACTAAACTTCTTTATCTTGGGAAGATCTAGTTTATACCCTCGTTTATTTAATTATTATTTAATTTACGTTTCTGCAGAATAGCTTCTTTGATAGAATTAGAACAATTTCGTTGATTTCAGCGTTCATCTTTTCGGGGATTGAGTACTCAGCCATTCGTTATAATATGCATCTTAAAATTTCCACAACAAAGTCAATTGCTTCCGCAGTCTTCAGCGAGATATTACTATCAATTTTGTTCTCAATCTGTTTCTTGAACAGCTCCCAATCTGTTTTGTTATGCTTGCTTGCTGTTGCTTATTTATTACTGTTGAAATTAATAAATCCCTAATAAAAGTATGATCCGATGACATTTCTGATGTAGATGAAGGTGGCCTATACCTTTTATGATACAGTCAATAACGTCAGGTGTTTTGCTTCTGTAGCTTGGCCAATAAGATCTAGCTAGTTTATAGGTGGCTGAGATTGTTGTTAGCTAAGCATTCGGAAAGCTCACGAACTTTAGGCGTAGCAAGTCTTGAACCCTTCCTCTGGTGCTTAGTATTGTAGACACCGCAAACTAGGAAACGATGGCTTAGAGTAGCAAAAGGTTCTGTAAATATGTGCTCTTTGATTGTATATCTTGGTCGACAATATATGAAAATTATTGGCCCCTGTAGGTCTTCAACTATTATGCTAGTAGCTTAAATGTATGCCGTCTGAAAGTTATGGAATTCATGATGTTTTATTGATTTTTTGACAATAACGGCAGTTCTGTCGTAAGTAGTGCCATATGGATGTTTGGTGTCATATGTTGTATAGTTTGTTATACGTAGTGCTGTGTTATTTCCTAATACAATAATATAAATTTATCAATAATTAAATTAAAATATTATTATTTAATTTAAAATAAGTATATAATATAATTAAATATAATTAAGTTAGAAAATTTTATAAAATTGTTAGAATAAATTAAGGTACATAATTGTTTAATTCGTAAACGATGACAACTTGTTGAACGAATACACCCCGGAGAATGATGGGTTGCTGTTGACGTTAAAACTTTCGAATTTGATTTATTCATCTTACCTGCAACCAAAAATACATTTTTGTTAATATGGTTGCATAATTATATGTTTTGGTACTATATATAACGCCGAAAATTGGTAGTTACATTTTTGAACAATGAGGGAGTTAATTTGCACAGTTCTTACCTAAATAGTTTTTGTTGGTCTTTTCGACCATATAAGTCGGAACTCGGCGTAGACTAGCCAGTCAGATTGTGGCTCACCATCCGAAAGAATTAGAACCAGGAAGACCCCGTGCCAGCCAGATTGTGGCTCACTATCCGAAAGGATTAGAACCAGGAAGACCCTGTGCTAGCCAGAAGCCGGAAGACTCTGTGGAGCCTGATTGTGGCTCGCTCTTGGACAAGTTCCGAACCAGGTGTAAAAAAGTTTTTTTTTGAACGACCATAAATAGAGTGATCATAGTGTTATGTAGTTCCTAATAAAGGATAAAACAACACTATTTGGGTGAGTTAATTTTATAATTATTATATATTTATGAATTAGATTTTTAATCAATTGAAGTTATGTAAACCTATTTGAAATTTAATGATTATATTTAAATACTCACTTTAGTTTGTTTTGGGTTATGATATTTAAATAAATCGATCATATTGATTATCAAACACATTTTTCGAACTTGCGTAGACATTTTAACTAGTTGAACACATGATTGTCAGTGATACCAACTTAAAATATTTTTAAACCAAAACTGAATAAATTTGTTTTATTGAGTTTGTATTAATAAACATTAATATTTATTTTTGTAAATATTTGAATTGTATAATGTTTTGTTTGTAAATAATAATTTATTAAATAAATAGTTTAAGTTATTTTTAAAAATTTATTGTTTTTTTTTCAAACATCCTTGTTATAGAAACCTTCTTTTAATCATAAATAAATATTATATATCTATGGTACAAACATTACAATATTTTAAATTTCTTAATAATTATCATAACAGTAGGTACATAACTACAATTTGCAAAGTGTGTCTCAGATACCAGCATAATGTCCATATTAAGAGACTGCAGAAAGGGTGTTAGTCCGGAACTATGTTAGGTTAGTATATTAGCGCACCATACTAAAATTTGGAGTGTGTCTTTCATTACTTAGAGTTATATATTAGCTTTGAAACCGAGGTGTCCATTCCTTCAGATATTTGTTCCAGTAATCTCTCCAATCTATCGATTCTATCAATGGAATTAATGGTACCGTCTTCGTTGTTATGCATATTTGCTTCCACACTCTTAGTTGCTAAGATATCATAAGTTACCTTACTTGCTGGAACTATTTAATTTTTTTTGCGGTTCTACACAGTTCTTGGTTCTGAGGAAATATACGTTGGTTGCAATTCTTTAAAAATACAACATCTTTTATAATTTGCAGGGTGATTGCCTTCACATGGACACTCTTCTTTCTTTTACTCTGCATACTTTATGAGGAATAAAATACTTTTTTTGTGTGTCCATACCTAAGACATCCTCCACATGGAGTTATTTGTCTAATTATTATTTTACACCGTTCGTTGCAAGTATTTAATGTCGTAAACCGTTCTGTTTTGGTCCAAGATCCAAGACGAATATGAATGGCTCCTTAGTTCTATTGCTTATCGTATTGTATTTATGTTTCTTACAGTATGCACATACTAAAACAAATTTTAAGTCATCGATATTTGCAGTAAAATGAACATTTTTTATAACAACAATTGTTTCAATTCATAAGTATGATGTTTTACATCTTTATTATTAGTTAATGTTTGATGATGCAATTCTGTAGTCAATACAATTATTTTTATGTGTGATTTTGTGATTTATTCTTTACTTTTTTACGTATAGTTACCTTTTGCTATTTTATTGAGCAGATTTATTAAATTACGAATTTGTGTTCGTTTTTCGTTAATTATTTCATTTATGTCCTCTGGGAAGCCTTCAAGGACAAATCTTCATAATCAGAAAAACAACTCATCAAAATATATTCTGAAACTACATAAAATTGCCTTCACACAGATATTCAAGTATATTCTGTAAGTTTTAACCAAGTTGTTAACATAGTATCGCTGTTATCACTATGACAACTGAAGTTTTCCGCCAATCAGGAACTGTTTCGGCATTAATAGCAACGTTTCCATGTTACAAGTTGGTTAAAAAGTTGCAGAATGAGGCTGATTATATGTCATAATTAACTAATCAGTGACAATTACATTTCATTTGCACTCGAAATAGCTATTTATGAAACAAGTAGCAAAATGAGCGTGTTTCTTGCACTAGACGTGAAGATTGAAACACGAGCCAAGCGAGTGTTTCAACACGTCGTGTGCAAGAAAAAAGCTATTTTGCAACATGTTTCATACGATTTTTTTAAATTTAGTTATGAAAAGAGCAAAAATATAAATCGAACTGTACCTAATGTTTGAATTTAATACGTTATATTAAATTTTTGGTAATTTTTATTATGATGCAGCATGAAAATTTGTTTATTCTGGGTGTTTTTATGCAAACACGGGCTGTTTTTTGTTAATTGCTAGCGTCAGTTTTGTGCGTTACTTACGTAGTTTATTACGCATTTAAAATGAGTGATTCAGAAGATTTTGTACCTTCTGATATTGAAGAAGCTGCAAAGGCGGTTATTTCAAGTTTATTACCAAAAAAAGTCCAAGTAAACTCACAAACTGGCTTATAGAACCTTCCAAGATTGGTGCGACGTACACACCACAACCAAAGTTTCAAGAACATTTACCATAACCGATGGTGATATTAAAGAATGTGTACGAAAGTATATGCGTATACGTCCCCAGCATGTGAAAATAAACCGTTTCTTTCTAGGATATAGAAATGGAAAATGCACCATCCAGACTGTAGGTATTAACACATTTTCTGGTATACCAAAAAAGATTGCAACATTTCTTGGATTAAGTCCTAGTTCAGGCCATTGCTTCCGGAGATCATCTGCGAATTAGCAAACTTTGGTGCAAGTTTAATAATGTTGAAAAGACATGGTGCATGGCGTTCAAATGCAGTGGCGGAAAGCTCTGTTGAAGAATCCATCGAGAATAAGAAAAACACAGCGGTGAAAATTCTTGATGAAAGTACATCTAGAGATATCGAAATGGATACATCTATTACAATTAACAACGGTGTCGATGTCGCGTCCAACAAAGAAAAGTTAACAGGATTTTGTAATAATATATTTAAAAACTGTACCATTAATATTTATAATAAACAAATAAATGATTAATCTCATCTTTCGCTGTCATATGGATATCATTTTGCAACTAGTTGCAAAAAGTGACGTCCAGAATAAACAAATTTTCATGCTGCATTATAATAAAAATTAGCAAAACCGTATATTAAATTCAAACATAAGGTATCGTTCGATTTATATTTAAGCTCTAAATTTGAAAAATCTTGTATGAAATATGTTGCAAAATGGCTTTCTTTCTTGCACATGACGTGTTGAAACACTCGCTTCGCTCGTGCTCAATCTCCACGTCTAGTGCAAGAAACACGCTCATTTTGCAACTTGTTTCATAAATAGCTATTTGATAAATAAATATGAAAAAGTAGTTACATAATTTTATTAAAAAATAGTACTTTTTCAATACGCACAAAAATTTTAACATATAAGAGCTAATTTAATATTGCAAAGATCGCAATAAAACACCAGCGATTCAATATTTATTTTCGATCTTCGGCCAAATATACGTTTTTGAAATGATGGTGTGTTAGTTGATTATATGAAATGTTTTTCCAATAAATTAAATTCTCTAGGTTCGTGCCTGATGAATAATTTGACTTTGTTTAGCAATATTCGTTATTAATAAGGCAATTTCTGGTTAACAGTTAACAGTTAATAATTTCTGGTTAAATACCGGATAGCGTATGACCCAATGTAAAATATTCATTTTTCTGCAACCTACCTTGTTGTCACTACGTATATTTATTAAAATTTTTCTAGATATTTTAAGACTTTATGTCAGGATATTTCAACTCTAATTGTATGCTAAATATGCAATTGGTATACATTAGCATGAATTATAATGGCATCCCTTATTATAAGACGATACAAATCATTTACTCCTGGCACCGGGCCTGTCTTGAAATAAGATAGCTCTCCTCCATCGAGTACAAACATCTAGCGGCTCGTTTCAGTCACAGCGGGAGATGCCATTCACGCGGTGTAAACTAATAAAGAAATTAGTTATGGACTTTGTAATACGGTAGCTGATCTACAACGCTAATTCACAACTACAAAACGATCAATCTGTCTCGCTTGCACACTCACACAATGAACGAAGCGTAATTAATAATTAAGGCGAAACGGATTGTTGTAGTCGATGGTAGTAGCAGTACCAGCAGCAGCAAGCAGTGGCAAGTTAGTTATGCCGGCTGAACCTTTTCCGTTCTGGATTACCATTCGGAATTTTAATGTTACTTCGAAATGAATAAATTTATGATTTATTTGCGGTACTGTCAGAATTCTAATTATATTTGTTCTTTCTATTAATCATTCTTTCTCGTTCGATGTGATGAACATTCTCGTATCCTCACTTGATCGAATAAAAAAAATTACAATAATATTAATGAGTTTCTAACGGATTCGTATCAAATCAAATTTTCACATTTTTTTTTACTAGCGAATGCCAATCAACTGCGCTTCCTGGATTGGACTAACTTAGTAAATATAAATTGCTTTATAAAAATGTGTAATGTACAATCTAATGTTATTGTATCTTTGTAATTATAGACTATGATATTTTTCATTACAATGAAAATGATTTATTTTGCATTATTTACTAAGAATAATGAAAATATTTAATTCATAAGGAAGAAAATTGAACATCTTGTTGCTAAGAATAATAAAAATATTTAATTCATAAGGAAGAAAATTGAACATCTTGTTGCTTATTTATTACTTTTCAAATGAATAAATCCATAATACAATTATGGTCCGATGAAATGTCTGATCTAGATGAAGGTGTCCCATACCTTTTATGATACAGAAGTCAATAACGTCAGGTGTTTTGGCTGAGATTGTTGTTAGCTAACCATTTGGAAAGTTCACGTTCGTAGCAAGGCTTAAACCCCTCTCTTGGTGCTTAGCATTGTAGACACCACCAGCTAGCAAACGATGGCCTAGAGTAGCAAAAAGTTCTAAGAATTTTTCCTAAGAATGTTTTCCTAAGAATAATGAAAATAATTAATCCATGAAAAAGAAAATTAAAATTTTTATCAAATGCAAAAGTGCCTAGAAAATATTTGAACTAGTTTTCAAGTGTTTACATATTACTTTAGTTTAGTTTTTATGTTAGAAACTCTCCCATTTGAAGAGAAGAAGATTTTTCCCCACTGAGTTGCACTTTCTAAAACTTGTTATATAAATTCACATAGAAAGAAATGCATGGTCATAATGTTGAACATCTAGCTTATTTGGTTGACGAATCATCTAATTATAGAGATCGTTTCGGACATCGCTTTTCCCATTATTATGAGTTTTAGTAGAATTTGGCCCAATATTTATCGAATAGAATAGCATTATATTTAACGTTTTAAATTATTTTTTGAGCGCTCGCTTAGCAAGTCAATTTTTCCAGTCTATTTTGGATCCAGAAAGTGAGTCTCCCTTTTGGAGCTTTTTCCATGAAGCTTAAAATTATGTTTGCTTTGTTTCTTTTTTTCTGGTGTGTGTGTAGTGCTGGTCTGAATTCGTCTCAAGCTCTCGATTGTCGAGATTTGTTTGCATTTATTTGTGTTTTGTGTGTGTAAAATTCTTACCTAGGCGCGACTCGAACCCTCGACTCTCACACTGAGAGTCCGACCTTATTACCACTAGATTACCGAGCTTTTTTTGTTTTTAACCTTATTTCCATAGAAATTTCTACTAGACAACTTAAACTTAAAATTTGTATTCAATTCCCTTGTAATGTTATATTATGCGGGTGCTTAAAAATTTAACACACAGCTTTCTTCTAAAGTACATTTACTAGGATTACACGCTTTCAAGGCTCATCCTTCCGTGTGGCTCGAAAACCTGCGGCCTCGCCTATGAAAGAAAAACTTGCAGAGTTATTTACGTAAATAACCATTTAATAACTGGAAATGCCCGATATGATCTCATTCCACAGTCAATAGAACTTTATTTGTATGAACAAAATAAATAGGATGCAGAAGTGAAAAGAAAGGAGAAATAATATGGATGATATTCACCATGAAAATATAAAGCAAAATACGATGAAGGTTGCACATTACAGATGGAAAGACATGACAGCAAATAGGGACGAATTTGTGAAACACAAAATGAACCGAAAAAATGGGAGAATTGGGACATTCAGGGGGGATAAACAAGGAAAATAGCAAGCGAAGAAGGAAATGTGGATAGCAGTTTAAGGTATGAAAAAGAACGGCGAGAATTTTCATTTTGTCTTAGAAATTCAACAAACTAAGTAAGGATCCCAAAACTATCCATTTGTCCGTTTCATAATCTCTAAGGCGGCGCATTAAGAAAATGTTTGTTAATGTTTTCTACATTTGCAAACCAGTTTTCCACAGGTGTAGTTCAAGCTCAATTTATATTGTAATATAGTATAATATTTGCATATTATTTGTTTAGTTTGTCACATTCAATGGAGTTATTTTTTTTTCTTTTTTGATATTGCAACATCCATACAAACAAATTAATCTGTAATAAATTTCTCATTTGTACATGTTTCTTAACCAATTAAAGTCCAATCTACTACTGTAATTAATTCTTACATTTTTTGTGTATTGTTTATGGTGAAACGCCTTTTTGATTGATTGCTCGTGACTTTCATGCATTTATTATAACTTTATTCAGATATTGCAGCATTTAGTATCAGGTAACCATATCGTCGGTGGTCTTTAAAAACATCGTCGTGTATATTTACAAATTACAGGAGACAAAAAACAATATATGATCAAATAAAAAAAGGAGATACGTAATTTTTTAATCCCCTCTATAGGCGCTGTTTTAGGCTTACTAGATTTTAATATAAGATGTAACAATTTTTTCAGTCGAAATACTCAACAAAATAATATTGTAAAACCAGGTTTTTAAGAAAAGCAAAGCTTACAAATACGTTGTCTGTACATGTTCACAAATTTTTCTGTTCAGTTAGAATTTAGAATTTTTCATTTATTGTAATTAACATCGAATATCGGTAATGTATTATTTTTACTCATCTTTATTAAATGTATTATATCAAAATCATCTACAAAATAATAATGCTATCTAATCATTTAAATATTGTAAATGATATTTTTATTCATTGAAGTAACCTTTTGTAACACTCTATAGGTATTATTATAAGCACAGATTTCTCATATAGGTTTTCGATTTACTTGAATTATCTCCAATGATTTCGCATTTTAATATTTAAATTTACAAACATTTTATTGCATATATAAAGATCCATTCGGCTGGAGCTGGGATCGTTCAAAGAATTCACACAATAGAATGATTATAATGTGACAACATGGTGAAGACGTATTTCAATGGCATATATTTGAAATTCTGAAGTGGCGGTAACTAGGTTTGAGCAGGTAACACAGAATTGATAGTGTATATCAAAAACATTAAAGGAATTTAATAAAAATGTACAAAATTTAAAAAGTACAAAGGTAAACAAGCATACGTTATTTATAATGTTTATTGTTCCAATTGCCTTGGATAAATTAGATAAACAACAAAATATAAGACTGCACTTTCTTCGATTTTGACAATATTTATAAAAATAATTAACATAAAAATAGTCAAAAACATTGTTTAGTTTAACCTTAAACTCTTATATTGGCAATGTTTGAAAATAATAATCTGTAATATTACCATGCTGTGGTCAATAAGTAATAAACATATTATACACCAATATATTATACATCATTCTGAAATAAGTAAGTTTTATTAGGTGATGCTGGCCTTGGCCCAAACCGAAATCCGCAAAAACGACGGTTATATCGTCAGTTTAAATTTTCGGAGAATGTCATTTTTTATATTCCGTTTTAATTCGGGTCCTGTATTTTAATTTGCGTCGTATTGATAAATAGCTTCCTCTGGTAGGAATAACATGAAATGTTGCAAAGGAACCTTTAAATTAGCTGATTTTGTGTAATTTTCATGTTTTGTTCAAAAATAAACAAAATTTTCTGGCACATTCTTCAACATAAGACCGCCATTTTTACATATCTAGGTTTCGAATAATGTTAACTATCACCTGATAAAATAGTGGGACACATTTCAGAATGACCTGTTTATCTAATATAATAGATAATTTTTCAATGTCTCTTTTCATATGTTCTTTAAGTACCTAACAATTTCAGCCTTTTCTGTTAAAAAATGATAATTATGAATAGCAAAATAATTCTCGTTATTTGGTCGTCCATGTTTTCTTTTGTTTTTCTGCCTTATCGATCTTCTCTACTGCGCGTGATTTTGCAGTTGATCAGAAATTAAATTATTTTGCTCCTTCGCTAAGAGCGAAACTAATTATAAGAAAAGATTTGAAATAATAAAGGCATGGTGTTTAAGTATTGAGAACAACATTAACATTTTACATTTATAGATTCGTAATATTTAAATAAAGAAATATAAAATTAAATGCCCTTATTTTCAGATTCTCCTTGCTCTCCAATTTTGAACTCACATCACATTATTTTCAATTTTAATTCATGCAACATTTTTATTAAGAAACACATGGTATTCAATAATTTTAACAATTGAGAGCAGACAAGTTGTTTTTGTCATTAATTTAAATCTTTGACCAAATACCTTTTAGATTTACTACGCCACTGCAGGTTACACTAGAAAAAACAAATTAAACAGCGTTAGCAACGGATAACGTAACAGGTGAAATATTTTCTTGTAATTATTTACTCGTTATTGTAGTTTGCAATTTTAATGTCAAAACGTTCGAAAGGAGAAAAATGCACGAACTGTGAGTTTCTGTACCGCAATAGGTACTAAATAAATTACGATTATACCTCACGGCAATTTTAAAACAAAAATAATTCATGTTGCCGACGGAATATTAGATTGTTGAGAATGATTAATTAGATTGTGCAACACTACGTTTTGTGATTGTTGAGATTTTCGTAGATTTTCATGGAATATTTAGCAGTGAATAAAATTATTAAGCTTCTTAAATCAAAATTGTGTCTTTTGATATAAAAAATAAAGAATAAAATAAGAATTCCAGGAAAATATTTTTTCTTTACATGATAAATTGGCAATTAGAAAAAAAAAACCTTTCAGTGTTATGCATGTGTAAATGAGAGTCATGCATTAGTAGCTGTGAAGATCCTCCAGATATTATGTAAGTAAGGTCATCTTGCGTGTTTGTTTGTTTTCCGCAAAGGAAAAAACGTCGTGCATGGTTGCTTAACCTTTTATGTCCAAGCACAGAACAATGCAAAAAAATAATGATAAACGATAAACAAAAATGAGTATATATCGTGTACAGAACAGAAAACTTCATTTGCTGATTCGTAAACTGACGTTTTTGCATTGTAAGAACAATATCGAAACATCCTTGAAATTTACAATGCAAACGACGAGATTCCAGGAAAGTGTTTTAGCGTGGCAGCAGCAGCAACACTTCAAACGACTTACGTGAGAAATATTACATATTACACAATGGAACGTTATCTGTGTCTTCATTGTGAGTACGTTTCGAGAGAAGATCAAGGAAACGATGGTCAAGCAGGTCCGTATTTAGGAGACACACTGTAAAACGTGCCTATAATATATGTTTTTCATATAAAATATAATTAAAATTTAATATTCATTACTTTACTTTTTTATAAAGTAGGACGAGACAGCCTTGGCATACTTTTATATATGTTTGATGTAGGTATTTGAGTAAATAAATATCATATTGCAAACACGGCATCTTCACAGACGCACACAGTTTTAAATCTAAATCATACATACATGTCTCTTTTTCAAGATTAATAAAAGACAACTGAACAAAAGATCTGTTATAGGTACCTAAATTGGCAATTGTCATGTGTCATGTGTGCTTCTCAATGTTTGTGATTTGTAGAAATCATATAAAGTAAATCGTTTACTTTATCGAAGAAAAACACTTTATTGCCTTCACCTTCTATAATAAATAATCTTTGAATAAATTGCTTAACCCCACCTTTCTTCAGTTCTCATTCTTCCTCAGTCATACATATTCTTGAATTATTCCCTTTCTTCTTCCATACTTCTTCCCACTCCAATTACGTGAAAGTCCTCAACCCGTTTCTCACCTGTTTTGCCACTTTCCACCGAATCCATAACTTCTATACTCGTCGTACATTCATACTCACTGGCCTTTTTTCGCTTCCACATCGAAACTTAGCGAAGACTCTCTTTTCCAACTCCGAATATTTTCCTTCCAGTTAACTCGACTATCGTCCATATATCCAAATATCATTGTACCGTGCATTTTATTTTGCCTGTCTAATTTTCTCAAATCACCTTTTTCCATTTCTTTTTCACTTCCATACCGCGTTTCTTCTCTCCTCCGCTATCCATTTCACTTCTCACCAGGATAATTCTACCTTTTCATACATCCTCCTTCTACTCGTTTAACAAATTGACAGCTCTATTCCTCTTCTCTCACTACTCTCTGTCCGTTATCGAATTCCTGTTTGTGTGCTGATCCGCTGCACGTAACTTGAAACCAAATTGCAAGTTAGGCTTTTATTATTTTTACCAAATTGATCAGTTATTTAATCTATTGATTCATATCAAATACTTGGTGCAAAGCTGGACGTTTCGTCCAGGTTTCCGCGATAAAACGAAACACCCTCAATATCTAAGATCTAACTTTTTTTCTTAGAATCGCTGAAACACGTGAACTTTAGATCGATGGGGGACAACTTTTGGCGAAGAAATGATCTTTATATTTTCAACCTCTTAGCCGCAGGGGTGCCAACCCTAAAATTCTTAAATTACACTAGGGGTTGAACGATACCTCATTTAAAAGCTTACGTAATTTGCATTTCAACGGTGTATCAATTTTTGAAATCCATCTATTCGTTTTCGAGAAATTAGCTTTCCAAAATAACTAAGGTAGAAAACAGAAACGGCTATTTAATTAGAAAAACAGTAAAGATTTATTTGAGAAGTTGTTGGAAATAGTCTCCCCCAACTTTCATACAATTATACAAACGTTGCTCAAACCCATGACGTCTTTAGAAAATTTATGAGATAGAATATACAATTCTATCTATCTCCTGCCTGCCGTGCAGTGACCCCTGAAATTTTTCAAAATGCACGTCATGGGTTTGAGCAACGTTTGTATAATTGTATGGCAGTTGGGGTAGGCTATTTCCAACAACTTCTCTAATAAATCTTGACGGTTATTCTAATTAAATTGCCGTTTCTGATTTAAGAATTTTAGGGTTGGCACCCCTGCGGCTAGGGGGTTGAAGATATGGAGATTATTTCTTCACTGAAAGTTGTCCCACATCGATCTAAAGTTTACGTGGCCATTTTAAGAAAAAAATTTAGATTCTTAGATATTGAGGGTGTTTCGTTTTACCGCACAAAAATTAACGCATCATCTGTATTCTCGAGGAAATATTTTTTTAGGTACAAAAACAGTAATTTGTGACTGTGATGTATAACAGTATATACATTTTTAATAAAATTACAACATTCTTACAGAGTAGAATAAAAACTTTATTTTTTTAAAACTAATGTTAAAAGAAAAAATAATCAGTTAAGAATGAAAAAAAAAATGTTGATTAGTAATTTATTCTAATAATGCGTATTTCCCCCTCGTACTCTTATGACGGCCCGCATGCTATGGAGACCTTCAATTAGTTTGGATGTACTTCTGTGATATTTGTTCCCAAATCTGAATCATCTTGCTTTGGAGCAAATCTAGGGTTCCAAGGGGCATTCTACGTTTTTGATTTTGCCACCTCATATGTTTCCAGGTATACGCAATTGAATTTAGATCAGGGCTTCTTGCTAGACTAGATGATCGTTACCCATTTCGCAATATCTACATTTAACACATTCTCTCCAATCCTCCATACCTCTTCAATTTTTCCTCATTTCTCGGCAACGTTCAATTATACACCTTTCCCTTCCTCTGTCTTTCCCTCCAGATACTCCAGCAATTTTAAATGTGCAGTTTCTCATAGCTTCCACAACCTACCGTTCCTCCTCCTCCTTCGTACTCACTGGCACCGCAGTTTTCCTCCATGGCCAGTCTTTTTTTTGTCACCTCTTCCAATACCATTGTTACCTCTCTCTACTACTAATTTCCATCTCGTTCTTCACAGTTCTCTTCCCGTTTCCTGATCGATCACTTACAACACTATATAATCTATCGTCGCAATTAATAGTGTTTTCTTCAGCCCCATCTGCAGTGCTTTTTCCACCCAGCAGTTTTCAACGAGTGAGTTCCAAAGTTATGCATCTAAAAGCGGAAACTGACTACTGATATATCGGAATGTACTTATACTAAGAAAATATCTAATAATCTAAAGGCTATTGTTCGTTATAAAAACACTTGACACATGTATGCATCAAGTGTACTAACTAATATTTGAAAGATATGCATAGAGCGTTAGGTATTCATCGAAAATGGAATTAAATTCTAACGAATATAAGGCATGTACAGCAATTGCTGAATTGTGTAACACTTTTATAAAGATGCAAGTGACCGCAAGTGTAGACTAGGATTGCCATATGTCCCAGTGAGGTAATCAATTTGTCTCGTTCGTTGAGTAACGAAATGAAATATTTCGTTGTAATTTTCGATTACCAGCGATCCAAACCCATCACATAC
>JAFFZR010006637.1:3604-23831 GCA_018397195.1 Lethrus apterus | reverse complement strand
TTCTGTAAGATGCTCCATAATTTAGCACTTCGGACACAGTTTTAAGCTTTTGACGTTCGTTAAACAACATAAACTAACCATTGTTTTCAGTGCTAACTGAATCTTCAGTTATCCATTTAATACCTACTCCCAATCTTTAATTTACAATAGCGAAGTTATCTTTAGAGATAAATATGCCAAGCGGCATATCGCTGAACTCTACTTGAAAATACCTATCAAACGGTATGCGATTTGACCCCCCTTCCCATTAAAAAAAAATCAAGTTGGCTGTGCTGCTCCCGAACTTGGCAGTTAAAAAAATAACAAAACTGTGGAAATAATAGGAGGCTTTGTAAACAGCATGCATATTAAATTTTATCGATTTAGCTTGAATAGTTTTGGAATAACAAGGCCGGTTCCATACATTTGGTACGTACTGTATGTATTTCATGAATTTTACAGTACGTCTTTTCACGAAACACTTTCTATGAGGAATCTTCATGAAGCATATTTTTACGTTCTTCGCGAAGCACAATCTTTATAAAGTAGGAGTCATGACACTGTTTTATAGGTGAAGCACTTATATTAATGGCGCATTGCTTCATGAAGCACTATTCACAAATCAAGTTTTGAACTTTGAATTTTACGAAACACATTTCATGGGGAATCTTGTGAATCATATTCTTCATGAAGCACGTTCTTCTATTTATTACGCTGTTTTCTTAGCGAAACATTTTTCTTCACGGCGTATTTTTGTGCTGCTTCATGAAGTAGATTTTCTTCAGCTTACCTTTACTAAAATGAAGCTTTGTTATTTTCTTCTGCATTTTGTGTGCTTGTCGCTCTTGTTTATTGAAAAATTTTCTTTGCAGATTATTCTTGTGCACTCATCGGTGACATCTTACTTCAAGGCCACCTGTACATTACCAAAAATTACTTTGCGTTCTACTCAAACGTCTTTGGATACGTGACAAAGGTAGGTCGACATCCATTGATTTTTTTTCGGACCAATCAGATTGGTTACGTTCCAGTTGTTGATACCAATATTGTCGGTGAAGAAAATAACAAAAGAAAAAACGGCACGAATCATCCCGAACGCGATCGGAATAGCCACCACCACCGACGATAGACACGTCTTCGGCAGTCTTATATCGAGGGACAGCGCGTACAGATACTTGCAGGAAGTTTGGTTGCAGGCCAAAGATCTTGAAGCGGCGGCCCAACCAACCATATTGGTAAAATTGGATTATAAATCATCATTAAATTATACCGCTAGATGGCGTTCATCGATTGTAAAAGAACACGTTTTTTTGCAGATAAAAACTCCTGTACCATCAGATGTGAGCGATAGCAGTGAAACAAGAGATGAAAGCGGAAGAGAATCGGCCGCTTCCGAAATTAACACGAGATTCCGGAAGTGCACCGTCAAACCGGAAATACGAAAATCTCTAGTGGACGGTGAGTTTTTCGGCGGACGCCGCCGACGAGCTTCAATTGTTTGAGTTTTAGGGATCGACAGCCCCAAGATTGTTCTAAATACAAAAGTCGTAGACGGTTCGCAAACATCCTGCATGTCCAAACAGAGACTGTTGCTGTTCGCTAGCACTTTACTGCTGATTTTGTTGTTTTTTTCGGCGGCTGTTTTACTGTACAGAATAGGAAAGATACAACACAGATACAGTTTGGCTTTACAGGTTGGTAATGTTAAAATAATAAATTAATGAACTTTGTTGAAAATAACAGTTTTACAAGCTGTCAAAAATGACAATTATGATTACTTGTCATAGTGACTGTTAGCTGTCAAAAGTGACATTTTAATTTTTATTTCTTTCATTTTCCAGGATAATTTCGCAGTTTCTGAAAGCGAAGACGTTTACAGTGAATTGTTTCAGTGGCAGAATCACTTGCATTCCAAATCTGCCGGAGCTGTCCACAGTTTTTTAGATACAAATTTGGATCAAATAGCCAAGGTAATTTTTTTTACCCAGAGAATTGTGAATTGGCAATGCTTTTTGCAGGTACGTCAGTCTTTAGAAGCCCTTTCGACACTTTTAATGCCAAACGAAAGCAACATAAGTCGCAATGGGGCCACGAAAACGGCCGAAATACCCAACGACAGTTAGCGAAATCGCACGAATTTCAATCGATCCCATCGGTACTAAACTTAATTGTGAACAAATAGGCAGAAAATAGCAACTAGCGCAATACAAAACGGACATGGCCGTGTTGGATTTGGATCCGAGACTTGATGAGTTCGCCTTCGCTGGCGCTTCGCATCTGTTCGTAAAATTGCCAGCTATTTTTATATTTTTTTATCGAATGAAATGTCTGAATTTTAAGCGCAGACGATCTCATCGAGACAAAGATCTGTGAATCCATTTGGATTTAATTTAGCCGAGTTGCACACCCGTAGTTGGCGCATCCGTAGCGTTCGTACAAAATTAAACATTCCACAGTAATTTTCGGCAAAATAGGAATTGTTGAGGGATTTTGTTTATGTGGCTTTTGATTAACGATTCGATCCAATTTAATTGCATCATCTGTGCTGAATGAATTTGATTAAATCAGTGGAAATTACAGTTGGTGCTTACCCTTGCTAAACATCAAATTTAAATATTTTTAACAATTTGCAACATTTTTGTAAACGTAAATAAAGTTTAAATTGTTTGTTTTCTGATTTGACGTTTGTATAATTTTATTGTATTAGTCGAATTACAGTTGGTGCTTATCTTTGCTAAATTTCAAAAATTATTCTTATCCATAAAAAATATGTTGAAACATTATTGTGTTTAACAAAAATGTAGCAAAATCAGTCCCCAATGTTCTGAATCATTTTGCAAAATCCACATAAACTCCACGCTTAAAAATCAAAATTATCATTGAATCAGACATAATCAAGAGTTCATTTTCATTCGTTGAATTTTATCGTTAAGCGCATTGCAATATAAATTTCGATCAGAAGACGCCTCTCATAATCGAATCGTGTCGACAAAATCCTTGACTCGTAAATCAGGTTGTGCACGATTTGAATTTTATTTGTTCGACTCCTGCACTCCCCAACACACCCCTAAGCAAAAGATTATTGCCAACGTATAAAAAGACCGATTGTAGGCAAGGATCGAAACTGAATTTATCCTCACTTTTATTATGTATAAATTTGTAGAGATGCGTTTTGTTTTCGTACTTTGGTGAATTTGTATAAATTGTTCGTTTTTCTAGTGAAGTTTATGTTATATTAACATTGTATTTATTTATTGAAGGCGTATTGGTATCGTTGCAAGTGGTAACGCGCCGTTTTTTAATTTTTTTTGTTGGTATTGTTGTTTACAGTGAGACTTCGGAGACGTTTTGCGAATGGTTGTTGTCAAATTTAAATGAATGAATACAAAATGTCTCTGGAGGCTCTTTTTACGTATAGGAAAACCTGTGATATCTTTGTTTTGCTTTTTTTCAAATATAAAAGTAGAATATGAAATTATCTTATTTACATCATTTTACAACAGTACTTGTTTGATAATCGTACCGTAGACATATTTCTCGATTACATAGGCACAATAATACTTAAGGTCACCAGCAACTCCAGAAATTTAATCATGTGAAGTTAAATATTAAGTAAGTGCTGACACCTATGTTTCGGTAACAGAATTAAAGTTATGTTTCGATTGGCAAAATATTTCCGCTAGCTGGCGCAAGAATCGTATACATCTGGAAGGACCGCTATTTTACTAGACAAAGCTGACGTTGGCCCAAACTAAACCGAAATAGCTAAAACAGTTCCGTCTTCAGTTCAAAATTTCAGAAAACGTATTTTTTATATGAGAATTCGGTCCTGTAAGAATAGAGTTGAGTTTATTCCACAGCGAGGTTCGGATAATAAAAATAGAAAAACGCAACAATTATATATTTTTAACTCAAGACAATTAATACGCGTTTTCACGCTATTTACAAATTACAAATGAAATAAAAAAATTATGATAATTTTTATAATACGAAACAAAATTGGTAGTAACGCAGAAATCTCAATCTTGTCGTTTCAAAAGGAAAACAATCTTACAAACATACATAGTGGCACGTAATTATTTTAACAGTTCTGGACGTTAACACCGACCTGCACACACTTATTGACTAACTAGCCTACGTTTTTGCTTATTATTCACATATCGCAGCTCCCATAAGTCTATATAAGTATATCCTCTTAACACATTATTTTTATTGTAAAATTGTACTTACAATCTTCAGTTTATAAGTATTGAGAGGTTACACATCTATTATAATTATGACTATTCGATCGTTTCAATCGATGCAATTAACCCCCAACACGCATTTCAACCATTTCTCATGCCGTCCAGCGAGTTTAACATGTATAGAATCGTTCAAACTCGAACTGTTCGCTTTGATGAAATCATTTTCGGTTTTCATCAACATTTTGTACATCAAACACGATTCAATCGGCGTAAACTCTCCCTTAAATTGTTTTGGACGCTTTTCTCCATTCTCTTGTCGACTATCAACAACTCCCACGTTACCATACACTATATTAACATTAGGTACACATTTCTCATTGCTCAACAATGGCGTATGATGCCAACTAATTTCGAAATATTCGTAAGTCAACTTCAACAATTGATAAACGACAAATCGTCGATGATACCAAATAGATTCGTGCCCCGGATACGACCGGTTCAACTCGTCGATTGTGCTTAACAATTCGTACAACAAAACACAAACAGTCAATTCCAAACTGGCACGCTGATAGTGTACAGGTTTTTGGCCGAACAAAGCTTTAAGTATGGCGTGCTTGGACGTATCGTCGATTTTAAAACGATCCCTTACGAAGCTTATAAATTTGTTGAATGAAAGATCGTTGACGCGATCCAACTTGGAAAACAAATGCTGTCGATAATGGAAACCTGAATGATCGGACACGTTACACGAAATCCAATTCGCTGAAAATCTCAACTCGCCCAAAACCGCAACGTTCAACAAATACGGTATGTTTTCCATGAGCCATATCCGATAAGTCCAAGCATGGTAGTTGTTCTGAGCTTTTCTTGCGGCCAACTCGGCGACGCCAAACTCATCTTCGACTGATAAAAAAATTAAATTCGCCGGATCGTAAATTATATCTTTAATGGTTCGGTTCACAATCCACCTGCGATGTGAGAATGCTTCGTTCGATTTTGATTTGTGTGTCAAAACTAATTTCGTTAAAAGTAATTCTTTGTCCGGTTTGATCGATTCGTTATCGATCAGTTCTCTACGCATGTTCCAATAAGTCGAAACGTCCGGTTGTATGAGTACAGCACCCATTAACAATTTATTCAACTTTTCGATTTGTGGCTGCGATAATCGATTTTTTTTTAATTGGCTTCGCACCTTGAATATGTAAGCGTGACAGTACTCGTAAACATGTTTGACGCACCACATCTCTAAACCTAAGTTGTGCTCCTGATACAGGACGGGCGATTTGTTCCTTTCATTCTCTAATATAGGGACTATACTGAATTCCTTGCTAAAATAAAAAAAATAAAATTTCGTCATTTAAATTATTTGTTACTTACAGTTGTTCGTCATTATTTAATACGTTTTGTATGTCCGTTATGATTTTATCACATAAGGACGTGTCTTCTTGCATTTTTAAATGCAAGAAATCCTAAACATTGATATATTCAAAGATAAATATGTAAATGCAACACAAAAACCTTTGTTTGGTTTTGTTACGTTGGCAGCGATAAACGTTTTTCTAGGTTATGTGAGTGTAAATATTAAAATTATGTACATCAAAGTATATACGCCGCTTACTAATCTATACGTTTTAGTACGTAAGAAATGAAATTAATTATAATGTACGTTTAATCTAAAACATTTCTTCGAGTTGTCAAATTTTGAAATCGTAAATAATGGATGAAATAAAACATTGGGGCGAAATTGAAGATACAACCAAAAGCATCTACACACCAGACGTAACATCAGACATAGAAAAATCAATGAATAAATTCTGTTTGGCGGAATTCGATTCCGAATACGATACAGAGCAATCCCAAAAATCAGAGCAAATCTTGTAAGTGAAACATTTCATTTCATTTTGTCACTCTAATCTATGCTTACATAGCCTGCAACCGATGGACCCTTTGATGTTATACGCTATATCCTTACACAAACACGCAAACGACATGACCGATATGATACGTGTGGCCGAATTAGCCATTGAATCTAATTTGATCCCCCCTGAAGATGCTGTCCCACCCATACCGCAGATGCCCGACATTCCCAAAAAACACATCAGGAATAGTCTAAATTTCATTCCTAAAAAATTCACGTATGTTTTTTCCACACAATCATATGCAATCCAACGAATGTTATTTTAGGGCGTTTTCTTTGGGTAAAGAGATAAACGTGCCCGAATTAAGTGATGCAGTCGTGAAGCAAATTTTGATTAAATGTGTTGCTGTGATGACTGCACATATCGGATTTGAAAGTATGTATGAATTATACCTAAATAAAAATCAAAGAAATAATTTTAGCGACGCATCAAAGTGTGTTGGATTTATTGACGGATGTGCTCGATGCGTTTTTAACAAAGATATCAAATCAATTGAAAATAGCACAAGAGGATCAAGAGAACGATCGATTAAATGGATTTCCAGTTGGTATTTGTGCGAGCTTTGCATGGTTATACAAGTTTATTTTTTAGAACATAATTGAACGTGTTCTCATTGAAATGGGAATGGGTGGAGTACGTGGTTTGCATGATTATTACCAAGCGAGGATCATTAAATATATAAATGTTTTGCATGATAGATGTATTGAATTAAATGATCATTATGCGACGTTACTCATTCCGAAAAGTACGTCGCCCGTCGATAAAATGAACAAGTAAAAAATATCAAATTAAAAAAATTACAATTACGGTGATTATTTCCAGAGTCGTAAGAGTGAAAGTTGAGGAGGAGGACATAAGTGAGAATGATAATCCAGAAGTACACTTCTCAACAATTGAAGGTGAAGTTGGGTTGCTTTCGTTAGAAACAGGTTTTCAATTGCTGAATAGCTTGGAAGCCGAAGCAAAGTATGTAAGTAACACCGACATGGTTTCTTCGATTTTAGGATTGTTCAGTTTGCAGACGTTAGGTGAGGGTGAGGAGGACATCGGGGTGAATGCTTCACCTGGAGTGGTGTCAATTCCTGAATCGGAAATTTCCACGAATTTATCTCCATTTACGAAGAAAAAAAGAATGAAGTAAATGTTTTATTTTGAAGAATGAACTTTAACCAAGTATTTTCATGTCTATGAATTTTTTAGGAAAAATTAAAAAATTGGGGTTTTGTTCAAGACTTAAACGTCAATCACCAGTAATATTTAAAAAGTAACTTTATTGCTTTTAGATACATAATAAAAGTATTCTATAATAAAATGTGATTTCTCATAAAAAACAGTAATGTACATTCAAAGCCTTTCGATCGGATTCCCAATCCTTCAGGACCAACTTATTACGTTTTAAGCAATAAAACTAATTCCATTACTTTACAAAAAGTAAAATATTTTTTATAAAATATAAACAAAAAAGAAATCGGAAATTGTAAGCGCAACACGCAAAACTGTTTTAAAGTACGCATTGCTGATACGCTTCTACGAATTTTAGTTTAACTCAGTGTCGCCAACCTACTCAAACAATCCCCCGATAGAACTTTCAATAACCTATAAAATTACCCTAATCTTTATTTGTATATTTTTACCTTTTGAATTTTAATTACGCAGCGAACCCAGCCCATACAAATTACATATATATCTTTATTCCAAAACCTAACGTGCAATATGTGATAAATATAAATAATATATATGATAAACAAGTTTCAGGTTTTTTTGTAGGTGCTAAAGTTAAGTTGGTAATAAGCAGATAAGTTAGGTTGGTAATTACATTTTCTGTTATTTTGGACTTTGACCTTGCGATAAATTTCTTGCGCATGTTTGACTCGCCATTTTGTGTTGCGTTTCTGCATTGTAATTTTTCAAAATTTTAACGGTGTCTTTAACATGTACAGCAACAGGTAATGATCATTTTTCGATTTACAGAAGTTACTGGAAATTTGTTTGCAGCCAAACTCACAGATTGGAGACATGTCCGTACAATCCGTCGCATCGAATCCTATTCCATCGGATGGCCACGCATCTAGTAAAATGTAGACGTACGATTAAAGCAGAACATGTCATGAGTGTCTGCTTATACAACAACACTCACAACGTGCCCCAACCGGAATTAAGGGTAAATGATACGATTTAACCCGCCCTGTATAACTTTTTTTATATACAGTTCCATCATGAGGTTTGTCCCGATCGTATCAATTTGGACAAACACGTCATTCAGATGGGATCTGTCGATAAGAATAAATATCCCATTCAGGCGGTTAATGTTGATACGGAAGAAAATTGGGACTATGTAAGTTATCAAACAAAATAATTATAAATAATGATTTAAAATGTAGGAAGACTGCCCAACGTACAATCCAACAGAATATGTTGCAACAAATCCAATTTTACGGTCGAAAAATGTGGCATCGGCCGCCGAAAGGCGGAATTTTCGCATTTGTGAGCGGCAACGAATCCAAATGTTGCAAGATGCCAAATCTTCCAAACAGGTACGTTACAAATTATAATTTTTTTTTGTATTTTTTTTTTTTTTTTTTTTTCATCGTCGCAGGTTTCTGGAGAGGAAAACTCAAGTACTACAACGAAGATAAAAACTGAAGATACCGTTAGTGAAGATGATCCTTATTCTTTTGAACAATTGCAAAAAATGATAAATAGAGGTGCACGTGGAAAACAAGCTGCTCCAGCTCGTAAAGGAAATTAAAATTTCCAATTTGTCAATTTTGAATTTATAAGAGAAATTTTATTTTGTTTGCTGTACGTATATATTGCTTTTAATTTTATGTTAGATATGCAGTTTAAGGGGTTTCTGTATAATTAACGTTAAGATTTAAAAAAAATCTGAAAATATATTTTAATTTTTCGTAAAGTGATGGTAGTCAGTTTTAGTTTGATTAAAATGTAATAAGTTTGGTTTGAACAATTTGAATTGACTTAACTATTTTAGGAGAATCTCATTTTATTGTATTATTATTTTAAGTTATGTATCTAAAAGTAATAAAATGTCTTTAAATATTATTGGCGATTGATGTTTAAGCCTTGAGCAAAATTCCAGTCCTTTAATTTATCCTAAAAAAAGTGTTCATTCTTCAGTATAAATTGTTTACTTCATTCTTTTTTTAAATGGAGATACATTTGAGGGAATTTTCAATTTAGGACTTTACCACTCTTAAGTGAAGCTCGCACTGATATCCTTACTCTCATCTAACGTCTGCAAAATGAGCAATCCTCAACTCGAAAAAACATCGTTATGTACTTTGCTATTGAAATCCTATTTTTAAGGAGAAGGGAACCTCCGGATTATATTCTCACATATGTCCACCTTACTCTAATGGTACCTATTCACGCACAGATCATCTGCAGTTCGGAAATAAAATTTCCATCTACAGTGCAGCAGAACTGATTGTGTAGGAGAAAATCTGCAGATTTGTTTGGTCGGAAGTCCAGAACAACAATGCTGAGACTGCAGACCGACTACGTGAATAGGTACCATGAAACTCTGTGTCACAACTCTGCCTAAAATGACCAGTGATGAATGTCTAATGTCTAAAATGTCGATCATCCAGTATCCAAAGCGTTATATGTCCAATAAATAATAAGAATAAAGTTAGGTTGGTATTCAATTTCTCTCATTTTGGATTTTAAGTACAGTAGTTTGAAAAATCATAGACAAAACACATCTTTATGTTTACCAGATATTTTGTATTTTTGTATTTTGTATTTTGTAATCTGTGTTTGTATTATTGTTATGTTTGTATTTTACAATCCGAGAACGATCGAAAATCAGTAGTTTTTCGGATAAATCCATAGAGTTGGTAACACTGATACCCTGGTGTTTTTTTTATACTCGGTGTTTGATTGGGCGATACTGGCGCTATGTTGCCAATCTATGGTCACTACTTGTCATCTAAACTAAGCGTATAAAAAGTTGTTATCACAATTCTCAACAATAATAAGAATCTATGAGAACTCCCTAACAATAATTTAGGAATAAAAAGTTTAAAATGGAAACAATTTTGGAACAACAGCGGCGATACCACGAAGAACGAGAACGTTTGGTGGACGCAATGGTCAAAGAAATGCTACACAAAAAAATCAGCGTAAGCACACAACATACAAAACTCACAAAACCTAACGCATTGTTCAGTACAGAGAAACGATCAACTCCGACCATCGCCTCAAATACCTACTCGACAAATATCTAACAAGTACAGAGCGACTTGTCGATTTGTACGAAGACAAAGATGGACAGCGTAAAGCCGAAGTGGCTTCTTTGACCGGCCCCAACGAATTCCAAGAGTTTTACAGCCGTTTAAAACAAATCAAAGATTTCTACCGTAAACATCCCAATGAAGTAAAACATTTTCGTTGTCTTTACACATTTAACATTTCGTTTCCAGATCAGCATTCCCATGTCAGTTGAATTCGATGAGTTGGCTAAAGCTCGCGAAAACCCCACCGAAGAAATGGCCAGTAAGTCATCGAGTTGTTCAACGAATAAATTTTAAAAGTATTTTTGCAGACTTGGTGGAATTCACCGATGAAGAAGGTTACGGCAAGTACTTGGATTTGCATGAATGTTACGAAAAGTACATCAATCTCAAAGGCATCGAGGTAACGTAATTTCTTGCACGTACTCGACATAAAAAAATATGTTGGCTCTGGGCGCCAAGTTGGCCCATGGCTTGATTGATTATCACCTTCCACTGCCCCCTGTCCTTAGCCTTCCTTCTCCATCCAGAAACTTTCAACGCTTCTATTATATCCTTTACAACATCCAGCACTTTAAACGTTCTGACCTTATCGATTGCTTATTTCTCCGACTTTTCAATTAATATGTGCTCTATCTGGTTAAAAGTTTTTCTGTTGGGCGACCTCCGGGTACCTTTATAGATGTCCTTTCTCTGGAAATATGTACTTACTATGATCAGGTTCTTTTTTTTGCAAAGTCCACCAGAAGCAACCCATTTTGATTTGTTATTACTCGACATAAATACTTCATTTCAGAAAGTCGACTACATCACCTATTTGGGCATGTTTGATCAATTGTATGACATTCCGAAAGAACGTAAGTCCGGCGAATACCGAAAATATTTACTCAATTTAATTGAGTATTTGGTCTGGTTCGTACAACGTATACGACCGTTGATGGATATCGAAACAGAGTTGCAATACGAAGCTGATGTCGTTGTTCAAAATTGGGATTTGGGAATCGTACCTGGATGGCCGGTAATAAATTTTTATCAGTTTAGATTTTACGTTAATTCTATTAATTTTATTGTAGAAAGAGACTGGTTCGGCTTTGGCGAACGTCGGTGCCCATTTAGAATTATCTGCGTTTTCCAGTTGGGAGGAGTTGGCTTCGCTCGGTTTGGATCGTTTAAAATCGGCTTTAATGGCCTTAGGATTGAAATGTGGCGGGTATGTTTCGTTTTATGTAATTTTATTAAATGTTTATATCATGTAAATTTATCGTAGTACTTTAGAGGAAAGAGCACAAAGGTTATTTTCGACGAAAGGTTTAAAATCGTTGGATCCATCTTTACTCGCTAAAAACAAAGTGGGTAAAGTGACAAAAGAAAAGGAACAATTCCGACAGAGGGAGTTGGCCAAACTCGAAGCGCAAATTTATAGGTTAGTGCGATGATATAAAAACGATAGTTAATTTTTTCTTGTAGGTTGGCTGAAATTGTTTCATTGCAAAGAGCGGCTACCAAAGAAAACGTCCAACGTAAACAGGCTCGAACCGATGGTGAAAGAGACGACAGTGAAAACGAGGAAAGTGAAGAGGAAGAAATCGAGGACGATTCCGATGACGTTCCGTACAATCCGAAGAATTTGCCGTTGGGTTGGGACGGAAAGCCCATTCCTTATTGGTTGTACAAATTGCACGGCTTAAACATTAGTTACAATTGTGAGATTTGTGGCAATTACGTTTACAAAGGTCCCAAAGCGTTTCAAAGACATTTTGCCGAATGGCGACATGCACATGGTATGCGATGTTTGGGAATACCTAACACTGCACATTTTGCCAACGTTACACAAATTGAAGATGCTTTAGCTCGTAAGTAATTTTCTATTGAAAAAATCTTTTGTAACCAATTTTTTCAAGTGTGGGAAAAATTAAAAGTTCAAAAGCAAGGCGAGCGTTGGCAACCAGAAACTGAAGAAGAATATGAAGATTCGCAGGGAAACGTTGTTAATAGGAAAACCTACGAAGATCTGAAACGACAAGGACTTTTATAAGTTTAATAATTATAAACGTAAAACATACAGAAATATAACTAGTAAAATAAATGCTCTAAATTGTAATATTTTCATTTTCCACAACCTCCTCCACTACATGGACTTTTACGGGTTGCTCGGTAATGCCTCGACGAATCCCCCATCAGTGGATTATAATCTACAATCATGCTTGATTCATTAACCCAACCACAATTTCTATGTTTATAATACCGTTTCTCAACGATGAACCCAACTTCTTACCAGGAACGTCTTCGAGTTTTTTCATCCTTTCTTCATGTTTTTTCGCTTCTCTCTAATAAACAAATTGTACAAACAAAATTAAAAAAACAACACATACCTCTTCGGTTTTAATACGAAACATCTCGGCGTCCTCGTCGTATTTTTGTTGTAATTTGCGAGTGATTTCTTGTTGTGCCGTCAGCCTTGCGGTTAGCAAATCTGGATCTGAGATAGAAAAGTTTGTTATGAAGTCTTTCACGGATCGTCACGTACTTTTGTGATATTTTGCAGCGTACGCCTGATCGTTTCTCTTTGTGAGGTAGGCATCGATATGGGGTTTGGCTCTGCTGAAGATATAGGCCGACAAAGCAGCACATATTAAAATGTACCAACCGTACTGCTCAAACAGGTTAAGCACTGAAACTTGGGAGAGTTTTAAAACATCCATGTAAATCGTTTAAGTACCTGAATTTGGGGTTTCGAAAGTTTCGTTTAAATCCATTTTTGTCGATAAAAGTTGTGAACTGCCAATTTACAGGTTGGCCAACCGATTTATAAAAACTGATGGGAGTGATGGATTTTGCGCTGTGCATTTCGAAATATTTTTAATGCTAAAATAACGTCACTTATTGCGAAAATGAATCCAATCGATCAATGATTTGTTACTTGTTCCGTCGATAATAGTAAAATCGTTTCAAAATATAACAGATTCAACATGCTGGTAAAATAGAAAACTGTATTAACTTTAAAATCCTATTTCAAGCTTTGGTCGCACATAATTATATAAAAGAATAACGACCTTAATAATAAAGACAATAACGAGAAAACAATAAGATTTGTGCCACAAATAAAAACATAAAAAATCGTTATATAATTGTGTTTGAGTCATTAAAATTAACATAAATATTGATAATTATCCGACCACAAATTTGACGACATTTTAAAAGATGAATCCTCGAAATTTGAAAATTCACGTTTAGTTGGCGTTTGACGTCAGAATAATGAAGTTCATTTTGCTGGTTGTTGTTTGTTGCATTTCGGCTGCTTTTTGTGGTGTCATTATGGAAGACGCGCCAGTTACAGGTAAGTTAATTGAAAGGTCTTATTTTCTCCCCCTTGGTTTCCTCTCCCCACTTGTCCTAAGCTCGAAAAAGTTATCTGGACTGTGAGGGAGGGATTTGGTTGTGGCCACGACCGTCTTACAGATGTTAAAGCATACGCTGCAAGAATTAGAGAAACGTGGAAAATCAGAATAGAAGGTCAACTCAAAGTAAACTTAAATCTTTGATATAAATTTACAATGTCCCCACTAAGACATGAACCCTAGACCTTGAAATTACTACCCTACTGACTAAACCACTCAACAAATAATCCCGTTTAATCCCATTTTCAATTTAAATATTCGACTTTTTTAATTAAACAAAAGATTCATTGGTTGTCGTCCATTTAATTGTCATGGATTGCCTTAGATCAGAATGGGTTGACTATCAAATCCATTCTAAACCAATCCCTATAAGTTTTGGTGGGGTTTGATGAGATACCGATATAAGAACTTTTCAGATGCCAAACTCATCGAACAAGGATATACGTGCCAATCCGACAGCGCAGGTCCTATGAAAGATAACGAATCAATCGACACGTTCAAAAGTGAAACTTGCGCCCGGGCCATATGCAGCAAGGGTAGAATTATGCATATGACGTAGGTGTAATTTTTTAATTTCTATTTAAACTTAAAAATTGTTCTTTCAGGTGTCCAACCACGGGCGTAGCAGAGAATTGTAAACTACAGAGCAATTTCTCAAAACCATATCCGGAATGTTGTCCCCATCAATTTTGCTAGTAATTTCCGTTTGTTAAAATAAATGTTTTTTATTTTCACCCAAAGATGAAAAAAAAATTGCGCAAAATGTCAAACCAAAGCGAACCCAACATTTGGCACTTTCTTTTTCGTTCCTGTGATTTTAATTATTTATTTTATTATATTATTTAATTATACCCAAAAATAATAATAATTAAAAAAAAAACAATTGCCTTACATATTTTGATTTTTATTCGCAGCAAACTCAGTAATGGTACATACATGAAGATATTTGAAAATGATCGAAACGTCGCGCCGTGTGTGAAATTAGAAAGCTTTGGTTGCATAGATATAAAAAAATAACGACCTTAATAACAAAGACAATAACGAGAAAACAATAAGATTTGTGACACGAATAAAAACATAAAAAAAATCGTTATGTAATTGTGTTTGAGTCATTAAAATGAACATAAATATTAATAATTATCCGGCACAAATTTGACGACGTTTTAATAGATGATTCCTCGAAACGCTTGACTTTGGAAATTCACGATTAGTTTGCCTTTGACGTCAGAACGATGAAGTTCATTTTGCTGGTTGTTGTTTGTTGTATTTCGGCTGCTTTTTGCAGTGTCGCTATGGAAGAGGCGCCAGTTACAGGTAAATTAATTGAAAGGTCTTTTTTTTCTCGAAAAACTTATCTGGACTGAAGGGAGTGATTTGGTTGCGGCCACGACCTTCTTACAGATGTTAAAGTATACGCTGTAAGGATTAGAGAAACTTGGAAAACTTAATCGGAATAGTCGGTCGGAAGGCCAACTCAAAGTAAACTTAAATCTTTGATATAAATTTACAATGTCCCCTAAGAATTGAACCCCACACCTTGAGATTACTACCCTACTGACTAAACCACTCAACCAATAATCCCATTTAATCCCATTTTCAATTTAAATATTCGACTTTTTTAATTAAACAAAAGATTCATTGGTTGTCGTCCATTTAATTGTCATGGATTGCCTTAGATGAGAATGGGTTACCTATCAAATCCATTCTAAACCAATCCCTATAATTTCTGGTGGGGTTTGACAAGACCAATATGAGATCTTTTCAGATCCCAAACTCCTCGATGAAGGATATTCGTGTCAAACCGACTCATACGGCATAGGTCTTATGAAAGAAGATGAATCAATCAACAAGTACAAACGTGACATTTGCGGCGAGGCCGAATGTCGCAATGGTAGAATTATGTATATGACGTAAGTGTAATTTTTAACTTGTATTTAAACTTAAAAATTGTCCTTTCAGATGTGCAACCGTCGAGGTAGAAAAGAATTGTCAACTACAAAGCAATTTGTCGAAACCATATCCGCAATGTTGTCCCCAGAAATTTTGCCACTAATTTCCGTTCGTTAAAATGAATGTTTTTTTTCACGCAAGAATGAAAAAAAAAAAAAAATTGCCGACAATGTCAAACCATAGCGAACCCAACATTTGGCACTTTATTATTTCTTTTTATTTTTGATTTTTCGTTCCTCTGATTTTATTTAGTTTATTATTTAATTATACCCAAAAATAATAATAATTAAAACAATTGCGTTAAATATTTTGATTTTTATTTATTTACGAAATTTCTTTGTCTTCATATTATTTTTATTTTTCATCCAGAAAATGTCTTTAATTTTGTTTCGTTTTTAATTTTTTTTCCCATTTTGGCATTCGTTGGGTTGAGTTTTGATTTGTATTTTTTTTTTAAATTTATTATTGGTTGAAAATTAAAATTATTCATAATTATAAAAATTAATTTCACGCAATAATGAAAAAAAGAAACAATTCCAAATCAAACCTACGCGAACCCAACGTTTGTCATACATATATACTTTTTTCTTGATTCCTTCGTCATTATTTTATAAAAAAACTATTTAATTATACAGAAAAAAATAATACTAATAAAAAACAATCGTGTTGAAATATTTTGATATTTTATACACCAAATCCAACACATGAAGATGTTTGGAAACGTCCGAAACGATGCGCCCTTAATGTAAAATTTACAATAAATGATTTTTTAAAATATTTTAGGAAATTTTCTTAATCTTCATATTCTACATAGTCATCTACATCATCCGCTCTAGCTGCTGATCCTTGCGGTTCGTCTTCGTCATCTACATCATCCGCTCTAGCTGCTGGTCCTTCCGGTTTGTATTGTTCATCTAAATTCTCCGCTCTAGCTGCTGGCCCTTCCGGTTTTTCATCTTGTTCTTCGTCTTTTTCTTCTTCTTCTTCTTTATCGTCATCATCATTATCAGCCCGTTTTTCCGGTGTTAGAGGATCCTCGGATTCGTCATCTGCTCGTTTTTGCGGTGCTAGAGAACCCTCGGATTCGTCATCGCCTCGTTTTTCCGGTGTAACATTAGATGCTGGATTTTCCGGTTGTTGAGTGGTTTCTTCGTTTTGTGGTGCTGTAGAAGGTTTTCCTTCATTAGATGCTGGATCTTTTGGTTGTTGAGTGGTTTCTTCGGTTTGTGATGGTGTAGGGATATTTCCTTCATTAGATGTTTGATCATCCGGTTGTTTAGTGGTTTCTTCGTTTTGTGGTGATGTAGAAGGATTTCCTTCATTAGATGCTTGATCTTCTGGTTGTTGAGTGGTTTCATCGTTTTGTGATGGTATAGGGAGATTTTCTTCACCAGATGCTTGATCTTCCGGTTGTTTAGTGGTTTCTTCGTTTTGTGGTGGTGTAGAAGGATTTTCTTCGTTAGATGCTGGATCTTCTGGTTGCTGAGTGGTTTCTTCGTTTTCTGATTGTGTAAGGAGAGTTTCTTCATCAGATGCTCGATCTTCTAGTTGCTGAGTGGTTTCTTCGTTTTCTGATTGTGTAGGGAGATTTTCTTCATTAGATGCTTGATCTTCTGGTTGCTGAGCGGTTTCTTCATTTTCTGATGATGTAGGGAGATTTTCTTCATTAGATGCTTGATCTTCTGGTTGCTGAGCGGTTTCTTCGTTGTTTGATGATGTAGGGAGATTTTCTTCATTAGATGCTAGATCTTCCGGTTGTTGATTGATTTCTTCGTTTTCTGATGGTGTGGAATCTTCTGTTTTAGGATCTTCGTCTTCTGTTTCTAGTGACTCATCTACATTTTCCGTTCTAGCTGCTGAAACTTCTTCTTGAGAATAATCTTTTTCTTCATCTTCATCTTCTGCGTTAGATTCCGGACCTTTCGGGGTTTTAGTCGTTACTTTTGCTGCCGTGACGTTTTGTTTTGGGGATTTCTGACACGGTAAGGGTTTGCAACAATACGGAAATGGTTTGGTGTAATCTTTTTTGTACACACATTTAAGAATAATTGGGGCACACCTAAAAAAAAACAATTGTTTTTGGATTTATTTTTTAAAACTTACCCGTCCATTGTAACAATTCCCGCTTTGCACATGAAACGTCTGCATTGGTCGGGGAATTTGTCGCGGATTTCGTTGTTTTTTAACAAACCCACGTAGCGAGAATTGCAAGTGTAACCTTGTTGTTTCAAACGGTCTATAAAAAAAAAATTGATACATTTTCTTCTCATTGAACTATTACCTTCTTTGACGGGAGCCACTTCCAATCCTTTTTCACACAAAGCCGAACAAACGAACGATGCGAACAAAAATAAACTCAAAGCCATCATCGAGCGATCAAACAAAGTGAAATTTCACCAACCGATATGCTTAAATAAAGGATGATACATTTTTTTATGGCACGTGGGTTAACAATCAAGTTTCCGTGTAATAAAGTTTTTTTAACGGCATCTTTTTTTAATTGTAATACAAACATCGGAAAAAGATTTCGGTTTTTAATCGTCAACATTTTTTTGGGTGCGCCTTCTTTGATTTTTTAACGGTGTGATTGCGCCCTCAGTGTGCTTTGAAACATTGGCGGTTTGTAGTTTTATACAGCGAGGTGAAGATTTAAAAAAAAAATTAAAATGAAAATAAACGGTGATTTTATTATTTTTTATTGTTTCTTAGTTTTGTAATTTTTATTTTTTTATACTTATTAATTATAATAATTTATAATAATAATGAGGCAGTAGCGTAAGTATGTCCATAAAAATTATTAAAATTTTTGTCTTGATCCTCAAATCCAACCTCGTCTTAATTATTTTGATTTTTATTATTTTTATTATTAATATTCTTATTTAATTTTATCATTCTTTTCTTAATAAATTCATAAAACTTCTTTAAAAACAAATCATAATAAATATTTATTTGCGAGCTGTGAGGTCGGACGCCTAAGAAAATAATAATAATGACAACAACCCAACCCAACCCAACCCAATCTAACCCAACCCAACCCAACTTAAACGGTCCCCTAAACCTAAAATAAACGAGCCCAAAACTCAAGTCAATTAAAAACCTACTTTTGTTTCTTCTTCAAACTTCTCTGATTTCCATTGTTTCGTTATTTACTGATATTAAAAAAAAAAACCTCTCCTCACACCTAATAATAACAAATAATATTAACAATTATCCAACCCATAATTATTTTGTTTTTTTTTTTATTGGGTTTTTAATATTTTGTTTTTTCTTTGTATTTTATGGTTAAAATGCTATTCAGATTTTTTAAAAATTTTTTTCCATTTTGTGGGTTGGGTTGAGTTTTGCCTTGTATTTTGAATTTTTTTTTAAATTGTTATTGTTGGTTGAAAATTAAAATTATATATAATTATAAAAATTGAAAAAAATGATTTCACACAATAATGAAAAAAAAAAAAAATCGAAATCAATCCTCCCAACGTTTGGTGCTTTGTCATATATTTATTTTAAAAATTGTTGGGGTATTGTGGGTTAAATTTTCATTTTGCTGCTAAAAACGTGTTAATAAACAAAAATATATAGTATTGGAGGGGGGGGGGAGCGAAAATTTAAACTTTGTGTGTATATTAAGGCAAAAAATTTCTTTAATTTTGTTTTCTTTTTTAATTTTTTTCCATTTTGGCATTATTTGTTGGGTTGGGTTTTGATTTGTATTTTTTAAAATATATTGATGGTTAAAAATTAAAATTATTCATAATTATTAAAACTAAAAAAATAATAATTTCACGCAATAATAAGAAAAACAATAGGAAATCCAACCTAAGCGAACCCAATGTTTGGTGCTTTGTCATACATATATACAGGGTCTTCCTTAAATAAGTACAGATATTTTAACAGGTGATAGTTGACAATAGCCCAACCCCAAGTATGCAAAAATGAAAAAAAATGACGGTTGAAGGGTGTGCCAGAAAAAAAATATTTTAAGTTTTGAGTAATATATGACAGTAACGCCGAATTATCGTCAATAAAGGTTGTTTTACAATATTTCATGTTATTCCCGCCAAAGGAAGTTGATTTTCAACGCGACACATATTGAAATGAACACAGGACCGTACTTAGAACCGAATGCCCACATAAAAAAAATGACATTTTTCGAAAATTTAAAATGAAGATAGTACCGCCGTTTTTGCAGATTTGGGTTTGGGTTAAGGTCAGCTATCACCTGTTAAAAATATCTGTACTTATTTAAGGAAGACCCTGTACATATATATTTTTAATGATTCGTTCGTATTTATTTTTATAGAAAAATCTATTTAAAATATTTAATAATACCCAAAAAATAATAATAATAAAACACAATCGTGTTGAAATATTTTGATATTTTATACACCAAATCCAGAACAGGAAGATGTTTATAAACGTCCGAAACGTCGCGCGCTCGGTGTAAAATTTACATTAAATGGCTTTATTTTACGACATTTACTTAATCTTCATATTCTTCCTCATCATCCGCTCTAGCGTCTGGCCCTTCCGGTTCGTCTTCT
>JAFFZR010006634.1:8651-24754 GCA_018397195.1 Lethrus apterus | reverse complement strand
TTCATATTTTTGAAAGCTAGGAAGATTTCTATCTGGATAACTTGTTTCATGGCTTACTTAATTGCGTTTCACTGTGATCACATTTTAATTGATTTTTACGGCTACGGTTCATGCAAAATATGATTTTATTATATCGCTGTGTTCAGAAAAAAAAGTAGAATTCGAAAAAAAAGAAAAAAAAAGATATGTTGCCATTTAAAAAAAAAATTGACAATCGTTGTTCAGAGGCGCTTCAAAATAAAACATATTATTTACTGCCAGTTTATAGCGGGCTTTGAACAATTCAATGCGGTTTTTGAATTTTGAAAATCGGATGGCTAATAACGATACTACAGCTCTGTCCGTTTTTTATGCACCTCCCTGTATAAGAAAAGTGTTATTAATAGCCTTGTTGATCGAGGCATATAGTTATCTCATGCAAAATATAGAAAACAAAATTTAAACAAGACAAAAACGCTTGTCTAAACACAGAAGACGCAGGACACAAACTAGATTTTAATAATGTGGAAATTGTCGATAAAGAAAATAGTTCCTATAATTTTCCAAAATTTTGCATTTTAAACACAAACGTATGCTTACGTACGTATTTTATTCGAAATTATTCCTTGACGTATTTGCTATTTGAACTATGACCAGAATTAAATTTCATCATTAAAAAACAAAAAACGTGTACGCATTTCAAGGGCAACTGGTGCATTTTTCGCACGGGGAAATTATTGAGCCAGAAATACTTGATGTTTATCGATTTGACAAATAACGTTAAGTACGACAACAATGTCGTAAATCATCGCCGTCATTCGAATTTTCCATTAACGCCGTTTGAAAAGTATGATTAAAATGTAAATTTTCTGTTTTTTTAAGCTGATAAAAATTTCTAACACGTCGTCCTTAAGACTTACATTTTATATCGTTGACGTAAAATATAGCTACGAATTACAATTCTGTCATCTAGATCAACGGTGGGCAACCCCCGGCCCGCGGGCCAGCTACGGCCCGCGAAAAGTTTCTATCCGGCCCGCGAGATCTTTAGAAGGAATTATAAATAAATATTTTTCGTTGTAATTCTTCTAGTTTGAATTGAATATAAACGCACATAGCAACATGTATGTTCATAATTTATTACTAACTTTAAAACTTTTTTTTATTTATTTCATATTTGTAGACTAAAAAATTATAGGTCACAAGCAGATCAATTAACTACGGCCCGAGGAAAAAAATTTATTTAGTTTCTCGGATTTTGCCCGGAATTTTCCCGGATTTTGCCCGGTGTTCCTCCGGATTTTGCCCGCAGTTTACCCGGATTTTGTCCGGAGTTCCTCCGGATTTTACCTGCAGTTTACCCGGATTTTGTCCGGAGTTCCCAATGATTTTACCCGGATTTCCCAATGATTTTGCCCGAGTTTCCCGGACTTTGTCCGGTGTTTTCCGGATTTTGTCCGGAGTTTCCCGTAATTTTGCCCGGAGTTCCCCCGGATTTTGCCAGGGGTTTTCCGAATTTACCCGGATTATTCGGGATTGCCTGGACCAATGGTGGGCAACACACGGCCCGAGATCTTTAGAAGATATTATAAATAAATATTTTTATTGTAATTCTTTTAGTTTGAATTGATTAGAAACGCACATAGCAACATGTATGTTCATAATTTAGTACTAATTTTAACACTTTTTATTTATTTCATATTTGCAGACAAAAAAATTATAGGTCACAAAAAAGTGTCAATTAACTACTACGGCTCGCAGAAAAAACGTAAAATTTATTCTGGCCCATGTTATAAAAAAGGTTGCCCACCCCTGATCTATATAATAGTCGGGGATTTTCAAGATGGAAAAGTTATAGGTTGGAAACGTTAAGTGTATAATCTCGAGTTGAAGTAGAATTATAACTTGCGGTTGCAATTGGTCATTTGTAAAGTGGAGAACAATTGAGACGTTGAAATGCCATGTTGGAAATATAACAAAAAATGAGTATGAGTAGCTTCTAATGGTGACCTTACTTTACATAGAAAGTACGCCTTTCTATCCTTTCGACTTTAAGGACTAATTTGAGTGTTTTTCCACATCTCCCTCCGTCTCTTCCTGTCTTGGGTCGTTTAGTTCACGTCTTTCCATTTTTATTCTCCGCTGATTTTCACTTCACCCGAGATATTCAAATGCCTGCTGTAATTCCACTCTGTTTACTGAATGTTTTTTCTTTTATAGTTACTATAGTTCATGTTTATTTTCTAACTCTCTTTTTTAGAGCTGTATGTTTTCGTTTTATTTATCTTTTGTTATTATCAGATCGTCCACGTAACATATTTTAGTTTGTATTTTCCAGTACCCAGTGTTTATTTTGTTTGCTTGTTTTCTTCTTTAATTTATTGCTTCGTATGATACTAGCAAGAACATTAATATATTCCTCTTCTTGTTTGTTTTTGACTTTCTCCAGAGCTTTCTCATATCATTATGCATTATTTGTCTCATTATTTCGATGATTTGACCAGTTTCTGCTTTTATCATCCCTTTTTTGTATTTCGTCTGTTGTAGTTTCGTCATTTTTTTGTTTCTCTGTTTGTCTTCTTCTCTTACCTCAGCTTTTTATGTTCGTTTTGCTCTTATTTACCTTTTAGTAATCTTTTAAATTATTGTCTTTTCCATTATCTCAGCGTCCTCCTTTATGATTTCTTCCTTATGGTCCTTTATAGCGTTTGCGAATTTTTTTCTGCTTTATATTCGACTTCCAAAACCAGTTTACTCATAGCCTTTTTATTTTTTTGTATTGAGATAATTTTTCTTTGACGTTGTTTTTAATGTATCCGTCTAGCAATAGGTCTTTTAAATTCACTATTTATTATTCGAGACATCTCGCAGCTGTCTCTGTTGCTATAAGTCATTTCTTAAAGTATTCCATCATAATATATCATAAAAACCTTTACTTGGCATTAATTACATTAATCTTAGATCTAAATTTTTACATCCTTATATCCGTTATTTCTTCCCTGTCTGTTCTATCCATTTTCTCCATTATTTTTCCAACCCTTCTCCCGTTTCGCTCTTAGTTCACCACCTCCTTTCTCTCATTTTGGGGCACTTCCTTGCACCAATGTACCCAATCATTCCTCCCATCCCTACAGAATCTACATCTGGCGTACTCCTCCCCGATCCATTGTATTCCATCATATCTTCCATATTTATTTCTTTGTTAAATTTTTCATCGAATCTTTTTTGTTATTTTTCATTTGTCTGTATTGTTCGGGTTGTTCTTTTCCTTCTTCTTGCTTCACCACTTTGGCGTTAACTATCATTATTATTACTTTCTACCTCCGGTCCTCTTCTTTACTACTCGGACCGTATTTTCATGTTTTGAGTTAAAACCTGATGGCATCGAATGTAAAAAGAAAGAATGTACTAGAAAAAACTAAGCAAGCTATTTTTGAGCTACAAAAAGTGGCAAAGTGGCAAGATATAAGCGATTTTCATTTTTTTTTTCAAATTTCGGTAAACATTAAAGACAACTGGAACCTCTTTTAAGGATATTATTCGCCATAACATTTAACACCTTCATTAAACTTGAATTTAAAACACCCTGTATACATGCTTATTTTCTTTTTATTTATGACTTTTTTCTTTGTTTTGTGTCCTGACCTTGCGGTATATTCGAAACTATACACTAAAATAGTTTGTTGAGCGCTCTAGGATTTTATAAGACGTTGTGAGATTCCTTTCTTAAACTAGATTAAGTCTGAATGCAAGACTAATGCGCGGCGCCACCTCTCGGTGAGTGCCGTAAATCATTATCGGCCATAAGCAGACACCGACTAATGAATGCTTACGGCACTCACCGCGAGGTGGCGCCGCGCATTAGTCTAGCATTCTAACTGCCGGACCTGGCATAGTCGAGAGCCCGGCAAGCATTAGTCACTCACAATAGCCGTACTGACGACGAGAATCAACTCTGAAACCAATGTTGGTCTGCGGATGTGAGTGACTAATGCAAGTCGAGCTCGTGCTTCAAATAGATTAAGTCTCTTCTTGGTTGAATTCTCAAGAATACAAAGACGATAGCTAATGAAAATAATGAATTTGAAGAAAACCTTATTGGCAAAAAAGACTTTTTTCGTTTTATATATAATTGGTGTATAATTCTTCGTGCTTGTGTTCATTACTTCTAACACTTGTCCTTCGTAGAAGTATATTACAACATACGACGTTTTGCGGTAAAAACATGACGAAACGCGCAATTCAGCTATAAACTGCACCTGCTTGATTAAATTCATTCGAGAAAACGTGATTCGGAAACACGTGCCAGATAAACGCGTCGACGTCGAAGTTAAGTTAAATTCACGAAGTAATGACGACCGACGCGGCGAACGACTTTTCTGTATGAAAAAATAATTAGCGTTTATTTTTTGAGAACTTATCCAATTACATCCACTTACATGTTAACGATGAAAAAATCGTGAGAATTGTTTTGAATTTGAATTGCTTGAATAATTTCCTTTGCGTTTGCACAAATGAGTAACTCAAGGCTTTGGTGTTTACGGTAATTCGCAATTTGTGCTTCAAGGTATTCAGAAAATCCCTAGAATATTTTGAATAAACAACTTGAATTTTTATACAGGTGTCCCCAGGACGTTTACAACAGCCAATATCACAGAGACGACAAGTCTGATTTATTTCAAATTCAGGAAATATGTTTGAGCCTCATTTCTATAATATTAAACCGTCATTCCCAATTTCCACTTCTCAGCAACAAATATTGAATTACCAAATTTAAATGGAACACTATGTATATTGTTTCATTTTTCGAAAATACACATTAAAACAAATTCAGTGGTACAATTTTGACAACATTTTGGTTAGAAAAAGGCAAATGTAGACACTCATAAATATTCGAAAAGACACCCATGGAATCAGTTATGTTTGTTGATAGAAATTGATCGTCGTATGTATATGATACAAATAAGCTATAAACTAGAGCTATTGATTATGACGATATGAAAACCGTTTATTGTACAAATTATGCAACTATTTACATTTACTCCACTCTTTCCGTAAATAAGGAATGCTATAGAAATATGCATAATTTTACTTGAAAGAACATTCAATATGTATTTAAAACAATTAATCAAATATTACAAAATATGTTAAAAAAAAGCAGTAACAATAATAAAAATAATAATAAAAAAAAATAATAATATAGCAATAAATAATGTGCTTTTCACACATGAACTATTTATATCATATACAGATCAAAAACTATGGCTACGATAAATTTCTATCAACATATATAACTGATTCCACGGGTGTCTTTTCGAATATTTTTAATTGTTGATATGAGCCTTTTTCTAACCAAAATGTTATCAAAATTGTACTATTGAATTTGTTTTAATGTGTATTTTCGAAAAATGAAACAATATACATAGTGTTCCATTTAAATTTCGTAATTCAATATTTGTTGTTGAGAAGTGGAAATTGGGAATGAAGGTTTAACATTACAGAAATGGTCTTCCGTAAGTCTCAAGCAGACATCCTGAGTTTGAAATAAATCAGACTTACCGTCTCTGAGATATCGGCTGTTGTAAACGTCCTGGGACACCTGTATAAAAAAGGTTTCCTTCTATGCGATCAATATGGCGCCCAAAAAAACGAAAAACGAAAATTGAAAAAGTATTGGCCGAGATTCTCTATAATCGGTCACATAATTTAAAAATACTGATTTTCAGTTATATAACTTAAATAGTAAAAAAAAATCTTTAGGTTTCCGAAAATAGTTATAATTTCCATTCTATTAGATATTTTTCGACCAATTCACACTATTTAAACGCCCACAATATTATCGATTATCATTAATTATTTTTAAAGATATTTCGTTAAATGAGCACGCGACCTTTTATTTTTGGCCGTCGCTCACCGCGTAAAATTTAATTTGCAATGTTCTCATGACGCAATTCTTGTTAATGCGGACACGATTGACAACTTTTACTCAACGGCCAAGGCATTAACTTCAATAATAAGAAACGGGATTAATGATATGCGTGCGCAATTTGCGGCAAATTACAAGTTGGCATATTTCGATCTGTTAGTAACCAATTAGTAACATTTTTTCGACGCGAAACACCAAGTTTATATTTTTTTAGTATGAAAGTTTGCAATGAGAATTGGTCTGCTTAGCAACATCCATAACTTACACCGCGAATTGGTCTCAGAACATTACCCTGCGGCATGTCGGAATTGATTAGATAGATTTCTGTATATTCTTCTTTGTGCTTGGCAATCTATTTGGAAGACAGATTTTTAAGTTACTTAAATAAATGCACAACGCCACCTATCGATGTTTGCAATAACATTGGCTGTCAGTTCGCTTATACCTGATAGGTGGCGTCGTGTATTGGATTTAAGCAACATCTGATTAAGATCGGGATTGGATCAGCATTTAACGTCCTTTTTACTTTTTCTATCGACTAGGTTCTTTATCTTCCATATTTTTTATTTTGTTTCCTACATATCTTCCTTATTCATTTCCTTGTTAAAATCCCGCAGTTTTTCGTCCATTTTTTTTAGAAATTTTTTCATTGTGTTTATTTTAACAAAAGATTTAAGTTGCTTAAACTAAATGCAAAGAGCCAACATTGGCTGTTAGCTTATACCAGCCCGATAGGTGGCGTTTTGCGTTGGATTTAAGCAACATCTGCCGAGATCTTGTTAAGATCGACGCTCGACAAGCATTTACTTTTTCTGTCCATCAATAGGCTGTTTTAACTTCTTTATTTTTTTATTTGAGACATTCCACAGCTATCTTCCTCTGCTCTTATAACCTCCTTTCTACATATCTTCCATATTCCAGCCTTTTTTGAATTTTTTTCATTGCTTGCTTTGAAACAAGTTGCTCTGAAACAATGCCCAGAGCCATCTAGCTGTATGTGCCGTAACATTGGCTATTAGTTCGCTTATACCGGCCAGATGATGGCGTTGTGCATTAAATTTAAGCAACGTCTGTCGTAATCTGGTTAAGATCGAGACTCTACAAGCATTCACTTATAGGAGTTGTACTGACGAGGGTTAAGCCTGAAACTAACGTTAGTATATGAATGTTACGTAGGAATGCATGTCGAGCTTGTGTGTTAATTAAGGATAGCCCTTGGTAACAGTGTCGTGTTATTTTTATAATTCGTTCGTTGTAACTGCCATTGTTTTCCTATTTATTTTCATTTATTTTTTTCATTGTTGGTAATAATGAACAAGTTTGTAAACAAATGCAAAAAAAACAAAAAAATTATACAAACCATTGAAAAATGACATCACCAAATCTCGTGAGTTCATAACATCGGAACTAACCCTTTTAAATATAAGTTGCCTTTTTTTCTCATTTTTTAAAAATCTTATCTTCCCAGTTCCCATAACATAATGTGATGTTTATATCAGATTTTTGTAACTAATTCTTTTACGAACAAGATAAATTTGTAAGTTTAGTGTATTTGCTTTTGATAATATTTGTTGGTTTAACAGTTCGTGTTTGTGAGAACTCGCCTTTGCAAAGGTGGAGGACGCCTATTGGCGTACAAATTAATTAAATCCTACGCGTCTTTAGGACACAAGTAACCGGTAATTGAGACGTTTCGTCCACTGTCATTATGAACATCACCAAGTCGCTGAATTGCTGCGAATGAAAACATTACTCAAAACTCTATTTACTCAATTGTTTTATGTGCAGGCTGGAACCGCGTCATTTCGACTTTAGTTGCCGACGTTTCGTACACTATTACAAGTGACATCTTCAGGGCGACACAATAATAATCTAAAAGTTCATAACGAATTGGACAAACATAATCCACAACTGACAGTTCTGCCAGAACCTTCCGGATTGTCCAGTTCGTTATGAACTTTTAGATTGTTATTGTGTCGCCCTGAAGATGTCACTTGCGAACGAAACGTCTAAAATGAAAATAATGACGCCGTTCCAGCCCGGACATAAAAGGAAAATATTGGTCAACGGCCGCTGGAGAAATTAAGTTCTACGGGGAGAAATATTTGTACGACCTGAAAAGACAAACAATTCTAGAACTGGTTTGAAAAAAGGGATTATTGGGATCGGACTCCTAAATCAGACAATAAATTGAAACATGAAAAAAATCCTCGGAATGAATGAAGGATCAAAGATAAAAGTATCAGCGATAATTGTTTGGAATTGCAGTCCGTAACATTTAAAACTTAAAACTGATTTAGCTTTAACAGGAAATTGTTGCGATATATTAGCTGGGTTTATATTGATTGGATTAGGCTGTGTTCATAGTTATTGTTTATAACTGGATTAGGTTAGTTAGGTTGGAAATGCAACTGTACTTAGCTCGTATATTTTATAAGTCCGGTAACGTATAATTTACAACTGATGCACGGCGCCATCTATCGGTGAGTGCAGTAATGCATCGGTCGTGGTCTGCTTAAAGGCCATAAGGAAGCTGTGGATGGATGAAATCGTAAACATCACGAACACACAGTCCGGCCAATGCGCAGACGCCAGCTTTGTCAGCTGTGCACAAAATTATTTGACGTTAGCATTAGTCGTTCACACCCGCATACCATCGTTGGTGTTTGGGTTATTACGGATCGTCAGTGCGGCTATTGTGAGCAACTAATGCTTACCGGGCTTGCGACTAATGTTGGTCTGCGGATGTGATCGATTAATGACACACGAGCTTGACTTGTTCGTGTGTCAGCTGCACTGACGATAGGTAATAATCCAGAAATCAACGTCGGTCTGCGGATTTGAACGACTAATGCATGTCGAGCTCGTTTGTCAAATACCACTATCGTATATTTGATCAATTTTGAAATGTTAACAAAACAAGTTATTTTTATACAGGGTGACTGACGAAAAACCTTTGGCGCTGTATCTTGCTTAGTTTTTATCCGATTTGAACAAATTATGCATCAAATGAAATAAATCGCTTTACAAATACTTTGACATAAAACTTCACCGAAATTATTATTTAAAAATGCAACATTTATGCGTGCATTGTGGTGTAGCACCATCCTATTATTATGCTACACCACATAATGCACGCATAAATGTTGCATTTTTAAATAATAATTTCGGTGATCGATGGATAGGAACTTACGGACCAATTCGCTGGCCGGCTAGATCCCCAGATTTGAATCCGTTGGATTTTTTTCTATGGAGTTACATCCAAGATAAAGTTAAGACTTACTATTTTTCCACAAAAATATTATTGAGTTATTTACAAGTTTATATTCTATATTTTCAAGTTATCATTTAGTACTAACAGTATTATAAAATACCAAAGAATGTTAAAGATATCGATAATATGTTAAATGAAAGAACTATCGGTATATAAGCTGGGAATTTCCCTAAATGCTTTTGCTAAGAATATCATCTACTTAGAGAAAAACGAGCCGGCTCTTTAAGTTTGGGATTAACAATGTATTTTCGCTTACATTTGTACTGCATATAAGGCTATGTTATTATTGATGTGAATTCCCCAAAAAACCTTTTATGTATTTTGGCTCATAATAAATAGTATTTTGCACATCATTATAATCAGTCTTTGACGGAGCGGAAGGTAATAGTGCGGTCAATTAGGATGATGGGAAGACAAAAATAACTTGAATACATTAATTAACATGACAAAATAACAAATGTTCAGCAAATATCAGTAGATACTCATATTCTAGCTATTCTAGTGTTTTGTTTGTCCTTATGATTATCGTAATAAAATATAAAATAATTATTATACAGTTACGACAAGTGCAACGATGGGTCCAAAGAGGACAAGTATTAGGAGAGATGCCATTAATTACACATAGACCGGGTTTGAGACGTTGCACCACTAGAAGACCAAGCTATTGTTGGCGTTATACGTGATAATCCATTTACTAATTCGGTTAGACTGAGAGAACATGTAAATATTAATTATTCATGCAGAACAATTAGAAGAAGATTGCATGGGGCAGGTTTTCATAATAGAATACCAGCCGAAAAACCGTCATTAACGGCGCGGCGATCGATGCGGCCAGGCGCCTTGCTTTTTGCGAGGAAAATATAAACAGGAATTGGTCGTGTGTGGTTTTTTCAGACGAAAAGATTTTTCATCCTCCCAAGACGCACCCGTAACATTGTAGCGACCCAACAACACTCGCTTCGATGTGCGCCATGCAACAACAAATGCGAGAAGTGGCAAAATCACATGTGGATTTTGGGGGTGGATGCAGCATAGTACAGGCGAATTAGTTCGTGTGTCACCTCCAAGATTTCGTGCCCATAATTACGTGGACATTCTGGAAAATGTTATGTTACCAAGTGTAAGAGCCATTTACCTCGAAGATGAACAAGAAATTATTCCTTTTGTGCAAGACAACTCTCCCATACATCGTGCCGTGCATTGTATACTACTTTTTTTTAAATTTGAATGTATATATTATTGTTGTATTATAGTTTATTTTATACATTATATTTTTTTTGTGTAAATATTGTTGAATTACATTTTTTTCATACTTTTAATTTTTAAAGTTTATTATTATAATTTCTATTTATGCAATTATCATTGTATTACACTTAATTTTTTTTCATACCTTAATTTTTTAAAGATTATTATTATATATTTCTTTTAGTAAATATTGATATATTACAGTTTATTTTTTTCATACTTTCATTTTTTAAAGTTTATTATAATATTTTTTATATAAAATTGTTGTATTGCAGTTTTTTAAAGCTTATTATTAATTTTTTTAAACATTATTATTAAATGTTTAATTGATCATGTCTGTTTTTATTATATCCCGCACAAATATATTTCATTTCACTATTATTATCATTTATAGTATTTTGTGTTTATATCGTATAAGTTTTCCAAGAATTTGTTTTCAACTTATAAATTCCAATTATATCTATTTATTGCTATTACGAAAAACAAAGAAGTAGAGTGTGTGAGTGTATGATGAAAGTAAAATAAACGACAATGTATCATATAAGAGTGAAAACATTCAAAACACAATGACCAATGTGTAAGTATAAGCTTTGAGTAATCTCGGTAGTTTGAAGTAAATTTAAAATTCATAAAAAGCAAACAATTATGTGCTTATAAGTAATAAAAATTATGAAAGAGAAAGCTCACATTCATTATTATTGTGCAGTTACATGAAGAACGAAAGAAAGGGAAAACCAATAAGGAAATAGTAGAAAATTTTCGGGTATTGCCGTGGTTTGCTGTTTAAACTTAAACAGTCTTTAGAAATCTTCCGAAAAAGCTGACAGCACGATCAGCGAAACGTTATGTTTAAACAGCAAACCACATCAATAGCCGAAAACTTTCTACTATGGATAATGGCCGTGAAAGCCTACATTCTACGATAAGGACATGTGACGTAATACGGTTACACTAGGAAAAAAGAACTTAAGTTCGCATCAAAACAAACAACCTTTTTATGCAATGCTGAATAATATCCCTATATTCTAATGGTATAGTACTGGGTAAGTGTGAGTGTAAGTTAACACACATGTTAAGGTATAGTAAAAATGGAGGTTACCAATGCGTAAAAAACGATATTTAAAAATTAAATGTAAGTAAAAGTTATATAATTACAAATCGATACATGTTAATGAAAACAAATTCATATAAATTCAAAGCAAAAATAAACAATGTAAATAGTTACCTTCATGGCAGTTCTTAACAATCGATGGTATCATGGAATAAATTAATCATGAACACATTCTACCTTTTATGGTGAGTTGAACTCAAATTGAACGTGATAGATTTTGCAACTTCTTTAATTTAGATTCTGAAATATTTCAAAATAATAATTAATTAATGAAATGATTTTAGTCAATTATACGTCTTGAATCTTAACAGTTTTTCTTACTTATAATAACTGCTTCCCATAGATTACATGTAAGGTTCTTTCAAATGTGCCTTGAAGACGATTTATGTATTTCCAACCTTATTTGATTATTTACTAATGATTCTTTGTGGTAAGAAAGCCAAATAGTATTTTCATTCTGTTGCCGCTTGAATGATGGTTTATAGTCGAGGTAATGTACATGGTTACCATAGCAACGTTGTTGTACACAAGTGGCGCATTTTGATCGACATTTATATGCTATTTATGTGAGAATTTTATTTGTAGGTTTACTTTTGCATTTACGTTTTGATAATCGATTTTTTTAAATTATTATATTTTCATATTTCCTATCAACGGTATAAAACAAGCATTTTCTTGAGAATCAATATATTTTTAAAAAAATATCGTTTAGATTATACAGGGTGTAACATTAGTGCGATATTCTTTGATATTTTTTATTTTATTTTTATATTTTTATGCAAAATGTAAAAAATATTTTAAGACAAAAGTTTTTTGAATTTATGGTCTCCATCACTTAAAATATTTTCAGATATACGGAGTGTTTCGTTTGTGCGCAACCACGAACAACTTTCAAATTTTAAATGGAACATCCTATATATTATTATATTTTTCAATTCCCTGGGTAATTCTAATATAAGTTTGTATAGATAATATTTGTCTATGTCTATTCGTTTTTAAGATATTTGGATTTATTCGGAAATTTTGACAGCTGACGGTCTTCGGCAAAACGCCTATAGTTCAATAACGAAATACAGCAAGATGATGAAATATGCAACGCTAGAGGGATCATTAGTGATAATAGTAAAAGCATTAGAAGTTCCATATGTACCACAACATACTTAATAAATCTTGTTCTTTTTGAAACAATTGAAATACATACAGAAAACTAATTTTTTTTTTTTTAAATAGAAGCACTAAATTTTTATGCAAAATTTAATTGTCTGTTAACTTGAATAAGTCATATAATATGTAGTTAAAATTAATAATTTTCAAGATAATGATGTATTTTTTAATCTTCCTACGTTGTCATCCCTCCTGAGAACCATAAAAGTAATTTTTAAATATATTTTAAAACAAAGCTGATTAACTACGAAATAATAAATAGAATATGCTGTAAATAAGAAGGTACACCAAGCTTTACATTTCAAAGTTTTATAATATTCACACATTAAATAGAGAGACCACAAAATTCGATATTTTGTATGTAATATTACTGCTTTCTTGAGTTTCATCGTTAATCAAAATATGAAAGTTTCATGGCATTTTTATTATATCCCAATTACCGTATTCTGTCATTCTTTCCACAAAAAACTAAATAAAAAACAGAATAAGATTGGAACGCTATATTATTTATTATTATATATTAGTATAAACTAAATAATATATTAATGTTAACGGAAAAAATGTTTGGAAAATAAGAAAATAAAAATAAAAGTAGCATAAGCGACATCTAGTTTTTGATTATACAAAACGGAACAGAGCTACCTATAGGTAACTCCTATTAAAAATATGGTATTTTGTAATTTGTCTATTTAATGTGTAAATATTATGAAACTTTGAAATGTTTTGGTGTATCTTCTTATTTAAAGCATATTTATTAGTTCGTAGTTTATCAGCTTTGTTTTAAAAAACATTTAAAAATTACTATTATGGTTCTCAGGAGGGATGACAACGTACAAAAATTAAAAAATACATCAATATGTCGAAAATTAATAATTTTAACTACATATGTTGCTTATTCAAATTAATAGATAATTAAATTTTCCTGTCGACTAATGCATAAAAATATAGCGCCTCTATTTAAAAAATTAAGTTTTCCGCATTTCAATTGTTTCAAAAAGAAGAAGATTTATTAAGTATGTTTTGTTACATATCGAATTTCTAATGCTTTTACTATTATCACTAAAGATTCCTCTAGCGTTGCATAAAATTTTACGATCTTGCTGTATTTCGTTATTGAACTGTAGGCGTTTTTCCGAAGACCGTCAGCTATCAACATTTCCTAATAAATGCAAATATCTTAAAAACGAATAGACATAGATAAAAATTATCTTATACAAACTTATATTAGAATTACCCAGGGAATTCAAAAATGTAATAATATATAGGGTGTTCCATTTAAAATTTTAAAGTTGTTCGTGGTTGCGGACAAACGAAACACCCCGTATAACTGAAAACCATAAATTCATAAAACTTTTGTCTTAAAATATTTTTTGTATTTTGCATTACAACGGAGATATCGAAGAATATCGCACTAATGTTACACCCTATATATTTGGTGTGTCGTAATAAATATATTTTATTGCACAACTCGAGTTTTAATTTGGTTGCACGCTCAAGAAAGAAAAAAAAAGATAAATAATAATTTTACACATACATTAATTTATAAGGCAATAAATTCTGTTACCAAAAAATAGAAAACACAAAATCTCATAACATCTCATAACGGTGGTTATGTTTCTTTTGAAATGATTATTGAACCATAATAGTAAAACTGTCTAGCTCTAGTTATTCTTGGATATACTGCCAAGCCTAAACCACTAGACTGCCGATTAAAGTGTTCGTTTCATATTCATTCACGAAGCATTTTTTTGAAAGGGAACAGATTATATATATAACTAGTCTTAACACTTTCCTGTTCTGAATAAGTTGGTTATATTGCTGCATCTGTTCCATAATGCGAACTTTTTGTACGAATTGATGATCTGGTATTCAATTTTCTTTTTGTAGGAATTTTTCGAGGATTTTTGATAAAATGAAATAAATTTATTTTGTAAGTACCTTGTTAATGGTTTACGAAGCTAATCAAGAGGAGTGTCGCGTTCTTAGGCAGGCATTATAGTTTTCATACAATTTAATTTATCTATAAATTTGGTTTTCTTGGATCAAACTTTGTATTTATTTAAATGTTACTTCAAGAAATAATAGTGCGTTTGTTTATAAGTGGGTAGCTGTAGTAATGTAACAAAAGATTAAAAGTAGCGATTTTAATCTATTTCTTTACGCAAGGGTTCGTTAGATGTGATATTTTTGTACGAATAATATGTATGGGAAAGCACTAACTAAGAAAATTAATTTTTACTTTAACTTATCATAATTATATAATAAATTATTACTTTTTTGTCTTCTTTTTATTTACTAAAATACCGCCATTTATGGGGTTGTTTCTTCAAGAAATCAGCGATTCTCTTATGTACATGGAAATTGCTATAGTAAATTTCAGTATCGTTTATTTGTTGTCATACTGTATAATAATATGCTTTGATAGACTCGAAAATTCACATATTTTTATTTTTTTATGTTATAGAATTTTCTCATGTGCCAGTGTGGTTTAAAGAGGCAGAGGAGACTTAAACAAAAAAATTATGAACACAAATTCGAGCTTCAAAAATTCTTTACCAGTTTAAATATACAGGGCAAATTTAACAATAAAGTTGCTAGTGGTCTAAATATTGCACGTGAATTAATATAAGTGAAGAGCAATCTGAAAAGAAGTGAAATTTTTCATTTTATGCATAAAAAAATTATTGGTAAAAATTCTCATCTAAAGTTATATACTGAATAGTATTAATCGAAATTATTATTCATTAATTCAAATTCAGGGTAAAAATATGTGCATATCAATTTAGTGAAAAAGAATAAAACATTAATTTAGTTCTGCGTGCAAAAAAACGTAAAAATTGCTGTCACTTTTGATGTTTCGCATTTTTTAACTGCACGAACGCAATTTACTGATTTATGTCGCTACAAATTTGAAACTGCCGTTCCAAAAATTAAAGTACGCTAATAATGCTTTACATTTATGCGATTCTTTAAAGTCAATAAAAAATAGGAAATTATTTCTACGTAAAATACTTTCAATAAATTTGCTTGCGAACCGCAGATGTTCAAGTTTTCATTGCATGCATTCTTGTAAACAATAAGAGGTTAAAATGTAAAAATTAAAGATGTCAAAAAACTGCTCTATTAATTAATGCAACTTTTTATTCCAATGTTAGACTTCAAGAATTCCTTTAATCTTACTTATTAATCTTTTAATCTATTTACTTATATTAGCTTATAAAGTTTTATTTTCAAATTAACGGTTTTATCCGTACTTCAATTTATAATCAAGGTATTTTAAGCATAGGCTTTACTACAATTATTTTTTGTAGGTAGTAATCGATTTAAGTATGAGGGTGGGATGATAAATGGTTAGCCTCCATATAGCTGGCGCTTTAAACACAATTTTAAAATTCCACCTTTTA
>JAFFZR010006633.1:0-24879 GCA_018397195.1 Lethrus apterus | reverse complement strand
TTTTGAATAAATGACACATTTACTTCAGATCGTCAGTGGTTATAATTTAGTAAAAATAATAATCGTAAGAATTTTTACGATTATTATTTTTACTAAATTATAACCACTGACGATCTGAAGTAAATGTGTCATTTATTCAAAAAAATTGTTATGTGAGGTACCAATTTTTTTACATCACCGTTTAAGTAGTAAGAAAGTCTATTAAAAACAGAAAAAAAAAGTGGGGGTTGTCATTTAAAAAAAAATTATGATGACGTCATTGTGCAAAAACAAACGACGTCATTCCAAAAAAATTAACGTCAGAAGACGGCATTTTAAAAACAAAAATTGACCTGTCCGAGCGATTTTCTTAAAAACATTATAAAACACTTTTATGAATTTTGTTCCAAACTTTATCACCACACTGTATACAAGATTATTCCGACAGAAAATGATCGAATAAAATAAAAATTTAGTAGTGAGGTTTAGGCGTGGGAAAAAAGAAACGGCAAATAAATATTCGATGAACGAAGAATACAAGAATTGTTGAATGGGTGACTGTATGTAAGTTTTAAAATTTTAAAGTGAAGAAAAGTGAGTCTACTTCCTTAATCAGTAAAATAGTAATCTCAAGGTCCAGTGTTCAAATCTTAGTGGAAATTTATTTGCAACATTTTTGACTTTGGTTAAAAATATTGGCCATCAGACCGACTATTCTGCATAGATTTTTCACCTTTTCCTAATCCTTACAGCGAATGTTGGAATGGGCATTAACATCTGTAAGTCGACCCTAACCGTAAACTAATGATGGAGATAATGTTAGAGGGTGCAATCTAAAATAACAATAATTAGGTTAAAGGACAGCAAAGAGCTAAAAGCCACGCTGTGTTGTATTTTAACTGGTGGCTACAAAAATATCTTTAAATTATGTTATCATAAATTTAGATGTTAAAATAAAATTTGATCGTGTAGACAGATACTTTTAGTCATAACGGGCATGTCGATGAACCTAAGAGCAAAAGTACAGAAAAAAGATTGTAAAGATTAAAATAAATATTTAATACCTAAGTTCTGAGATACTTTAAAAGACAACGTGGAACTGTGAAATCAGACAAAAGGTACGTTTTATCATTTTCTAAAATTACTGTGAATATAGACTGGAGCTAGCTTCCTTCCTAGTTAAGGTAAACTGATCATTATGGAATTATTTACACTGTTCCTATTAACATTTTCAGGTTAAAAGTAACAGAGATGAAGTGAAGGTCCATGCATAGCTGTAAAATAAGTGAGAAGTGCTTGCCCTTTAGATGACCTGTACTCGTATACAATTGCTAATGGTAAGGAATAATTCAAAAAATTCTTTATGAAACTCATATTCCACCACAATCACTATTTTTCTCATTTTATATTATCTTTAATCAGTTTACTCAAGTTCATTACTGCCTTTTTAGGCGTCTTTGTTCATTCGATCAGTAGTACACTCTGAGAATTATTATTTTTTTTATAATTTGTGGAAAAAGTATGGAAAATAAGGGATTAATGGATATTCTCTTGGATATCGTATTTTACAATGTAATACACTTTATGCTTCTCTAGAGCGCCGATTAATATTTCCAAAAGCTTGGAAAAATGTGGGAAAATATATTGACATACATGCCTGAAACAAAAACATATCTACTGATTTTGTATTAGTGAAACCATAATTCTTAAAGAAAAATTGAAAACAACACAAAATCGCCTTTGTCCAAATTTTACACATTATTATTTTTTTAAGTATTTCGACTAAAAAAATGCTGTATCTTATATTAAAGTCTAGCAAGCTTCTTATGCTAGACTACGGTAACTTGATAAGTAACAGTGGCGCCAATGCTAGGTCAGTGTTTCTATTACCTGAATTGATATCCGCCATGTTTAGGGAAGTTTTGTGTAAACTTACATTTGTGATTGTCTGCGTTTTAAACTATTTTAAGTTAAAGTTAGATTTTTATAGTTATTTTTTATATTTCTGCCTGTAGCACCCGTACAAGTTTTGCCTAAACATGGCGGAACCTCTCTTGTTATAATTAAGTCACTGTATGCTAGACTAATGCACGGCGCCACCTCTCGGTGGGTGCCGTAAGCATTAGTCGGTGTCTGCTTATTGGCCATACGGAGCTGCGAGCGGATGAGATTGCAAACATCATGAACTCGCAATCTGGCCAGTGCGCAACGTCAGCTAAGTCAGTTGTCGACAAATTTATTTGAAACACATCAGCAGACCAACGTTGGTTTCTGAGTTGATACTCGTCGTTAGTACGGCTAGTAAGCTTACTAAGTAAAATAGCGCCTCTGAGGATTAAAAAATCAACAGTATCAGTTTTTTTATGAAATGCACTGTGCTTAAAAAGTGAATAAAAGTAGGAAACGGGTCAATCAACCAATCGATATTAAATTGATGCGGGTGAGGATTCACGTCAACTCGATATTGGCATAATAAGCATAAAATGCATAGTTTCCAGTTTGAAAGCCGGAGAATTGGGAAAGAAACTGAGTGGTTCTGAAAAAATTGAGAAGGATAGTGAGAAGGAGGAATATTAAAAAAAAATAGAGCAGCCTTACAGTGACGAGATACAAAATATATACAGGGTGGGATTAAAGTATGGAATATTGAAAAAAACGCTGAAACAGGTCGATTTTATTTTTTAAAAATACACATTAATATGTGCGATTCACCTTCCGACTTTCATTTGTTTTGTAGTTATGACGTCATCACAAAAACTTTAAAATAACAACATAATGACACGTGCAAAAAAATCATAAGGTTGCACTAAAAAAATTCTGAGCAAAATCGATCTTAAAATTTAATGTTGATATTATCCTAGATAACAAATAATTCAGACCATACGTACGTAAATGTCTTGTAGTACCTTTCATTTTTATCTTACAACTTTTATAGCGTACTGAATAATCAAGATACCATGATAATAATAGTAATAATAATGTTCAGCTCGATTTTTCTCAGAATTTTTTTAGTGCAACCTTATGATTTTTTTTGCACGGATATAAAGGGTAGAAAAATTACTATCGAATTCCACTAAAAAAATGTTGATGCCATTAAAATTTTTTTGTGATGACGTCATAACTACAATTACATTAATGTGTATTTTAAAAAATAAAATCGACCTGTTTCAGCGTTTTTTAAAAAACCGGTTGAGTTCGCTTTTCTTATATTCCATACTTTAATCCCACAAAATATTGAGTATTGGGCGAGACAGAAATACAATAATGTGAGTTTTGAAGGTGAGAAAATATAAATGGAGTCTCTGGGTGAAAAATCGTGGGTTGGAGATGGGGGATGACAGAGAGTAGAGAAAGAAGTTGATGTAATATGTAAGTAGTAGTAGAGGAAATGGGAATTTTGTGGAAGATGAAGATAAGTTAAACATGTTACAATCTGATGGGGCGCCGCAACATCAAGAATTGTCCGCTACTTGACCATAGGAAACTGGTCGCACATCAGATTGTAACATGCACTGCCGTTTTATCGATAACACCACAGGTTCGATTTGCATTCATCGCTCAATCAGCCGTACTGACGACGGTCTAATCGCCCAGAAACTAACGTTAACCTGCGGGGGTTGTCGATCAATGCAATGTCGAGCGTGTGTATCAAATTTAATTTGTTCACAAGTTAAACATAGCTATCAAATGTGATATAAGTATAAAATGTCAAATGCTATATTTTTTAATTTTATTTCTGTTCTGCCACCTCGACAGGTGGAATCCAATTACAGACTGTGGTCTTTGGGTTGCAGCCACGACCGACTTACAGTTGTTAGAAACCATTCCAGCATGTGCTGCAAGGATTATGGAAACGTGCTAGGTTTTCCACGTCTCAGAATGGTCGGTCGGAAGGCCAACTCAAAGTTAAAGACATTGTAAACTTCATCTCTGAAATAAAATAAAATTAAAAATACATTATGATGGAGACAGACGGAATAAAAGAAATTATTGTTTCTTTAAACTCGGCGAATTTTAAGAGGACATTCTACACCAAACTTAGTTTGTTGAGGTCCAGTCTGCTGATGGCCATAAAGTTAAAAGATATGAAATTTTCTGATCTGTTGCAATGCGGAATGATATGAAGATGATATAGTTCGCTCATCTATAGGATTTCTTGCTTAATACCTAAATCTATCATAGATTTATGTAAGATTTATGTTTATATCTAAAATATTTGCTCATAAAGACAAATAAACTTAAAAGGGCAAAAATAAACAGTTTTTTGTAAATTATTTTCTACAAAAATGTAAATTTCATACAGACAATGTCAATTAATTATGACCTTTTATACATTTTAAAAATCCCTTAAAAATAAATTTTTCTTTGTGTCACGCCAAACTGGTATTAAGGTTGTTATTAAAATAATTGTAATAAATTAAAATTATTTCATATAGAAATTGAATCACTCTCGCAATGCACTAACTTTAATTTAATTACTTATTTTATATAAGCAATTAATTGATTATTTAAATGAATTAATTGAATGTACAAATAATACCGTATTTTTAATCGAAGTTATAAATAGAACTTACTACTATTTTTTAATCTAAATTTAAACCAGACGTTGGTTACATTTTACATGACTTTCTAGCAACAAATACAGCATAAGTAATACAATTTGACGCCTGTGTCACATACATGATTAAATTTCCGTCTCGGCGTTTAAATCGTATTAAAACGACTTTATAAAAGTTAAAGTTAAAGGAAAATGCGTGCAAGCAATTTTTAATATGCAGTATTGCCCATGGACATAAATTTGTTTTATCGACTGTCGCAACATTCCGTCAGAATATATGAGGAATTTCGCAAATTAGTCATAAAATATGCCAAGGAGTTTTATATCACTGTGATCGAAAGATTAAGATAATTAGCACGTATTTATTTGTTATAATAAAAACATAAACGCTCTTGTTACTTAACCATGTGAACAAACCGTATTATACGACTGCCTATAACATACTATAAACTTGAAAATAATCAAGTCGAGAGAGAAAATATGTAGTTAATTAGGTAAAAATATAGCATTAAAAAGATTGACAACAACATTAAGATCCGCGTCTAAGAATTCCGCATAAACGAGCTGCCGTCTCATTGCAAAATCAAGAAAAGGTTTTACTTGCACACACCGATCGAAGCATTTAATCCTAATTGCATAATTTAAAGAGCAATTAATAATACATTAAAATAATTAAAGTCTATCCCATTCAATAGATCCGAAGATTATGCATGCTATAGAACATATCAAGTATTGTCAGTTATAACTTGATGTATATTGAAATAAATTGATCGTATGAAAATACATTTAATTTGTTACATTTTTATCAAATACATGGGAAACTATTTCTACGTCTTTACGTTTACCTTTTGTAAATTATATCATTCTGTATTAATGTTCATTTTCTTTGCATACGTTTTCTAAAACGTGAGAATCAAGGGAGAAAAAAGTCATTTTAAATGCACAATCAAAATCATTGTTACATATCGTTTAGGGATGCAACGCTTTATTGTATTATTATTATTATTATTAAATACGTTTGTAAATTGATTTGATAAATATGAAGCGCGAACCTGAAATTATCCAATCTAAGCCTAAATGTAAAAGTAAAGTTCACCAGTTTGTATAATTTGCACGATTTTATTTTTCAATTTTCACTTTTCTACGTGAATAAATTTCACGCATGAAAATCTACATAAATAATCGTTGATTTATTAAATTGCGCCAATAATACCAAAGAAGTAACATATCGCCAACAACGACGCAAGAAATTGTTAAATGTTAATTTATTACTAAATTTTATAATGATATGTGTTGGATTACAACGAAATGATTTTTCGAATAGCATGCGTTACAAGTTTGCACGTTTTTCCAGACTGTCTTAAACAATCAAATCAATTAAATTGTGGCATTATTGTGGTTTTTCATAAATTTGGAAGAAATATGTATCCATATTGTCTCTGATCTTTATTATAATTACTTCCATCTGATTTTTTTTTTGAGTGGTTTGTTTCACATTTTCTCACTTCACTGTTCCCTTCTTAGCTGATTTTCTTCCTCCCTTTACTCTCATTTTTCTAGGTATTCCTCTTTCAAATATTTCTCTTGTTTTTTTTTCAGTTTACATACCATCTTAACCGTCCTTATTAATTTTAATTTCAGAACTCGTCGTATCCTTAATTTAGCCCATTTTCTTAGGAATCTTGTTTCTGTATTTCTGATTTTCAGCGTTTGATAATATTTCTGAACCGAGTAGTAGTACTGATTTCGATGTTTGGGTGTTTTATTTTTTATACGATTACAATCTTACTTGTCGCTCCTGTGCTTTTCTTTTTATTATTATTATTATTAATGTCGTGGCCGCAACCAAATCTCTCCTTATCAGTCCTGATAGTTTTTTCGAACTAAGCACAAACAGTGAAAGGATGAAGGAAGAGAAAATACTATTATTATGTATTATTATTATTAAAACTGACTGACTATTGGCATTGACAAAGTTAGCTACATTAGATGGTCTGCATGTTTTTTCGTTTGTTTTGAAAATACCAATAATCCCAAAAATCTTCATTCAATTTTAATAATTTTGCTCTTGGTAGGAAAATCACAAAATATATAATCATTATTATTATTTATCTTTTTTTTTTTTTCTTGAGAGTGCAACCAAATTGAAACTCGAGTTGTGCAATAAATAAAAATTGCACAACTCGAGTTTCAATTTGGTTGCACGCTCAAGAAAAAAAAAAAAAGATATGTATTATAATCAACCAAGAATTTGATACTAATATTATTATTATTATTATTATTACTATTTTTATTCCTTCATTTTTTTATTATTTCTCGTAAATATTTAAAAATGAGATAGAAGAAGTTTGTTGACTTGTGCTCTCTTCTTACTGTGCGTTTTATTTATTACTGATAGTCATACTTTGTTTATTTTTATGTTTCATAAGTCACTATCGATTTGTGATCTTCTTTTCACTTTTATGTCTTATCCTTGTCCATATCTCTCTACTTACCAGAAATGAGTTATTGACTTTTTACTTGCTTTTTCCTTATTGAATTTAGGAATTTCTTTATTTTCTCCCACTTGGAGTTTCTTACATTTTGTGTATAATTTCTTTAACTCCATTTGAAACCTATATTTGACTTTTATTCTGTCCATTTCTTGTTGGAATTTTCTGAGGAATTTTTCTCTTTCCTCCGCTTTTGGATCTGCATATCGTCCATATGCCACAATTATTACTTCATCTTTTCTATTTCTCTCTTTAATTCTTATTGATTATATTCCTTCATTAGTAAACGATTCCACATCTGCATACGTTAAACTGTTTTTTGTTTTGTCTTTTTTTTAGGTCTTGCCTATTTGTTAAGGTTGCGTAAAGCCAGTCTATATTGAGTTTATTAAACTTGACAGTTAATTTTTCTTTCCTGTTCCCTGTTATACTTTTAACATTTCACGTCTATCAAGTTTTCTTGAACTTTGTTTTCTTTTTTTATTTGCATTATTCTATATTTCCTTCATTCTTTCTATCTCCCCAAAGTGGATTTCCTGTTTCTCTTTTCGTTTAAGTTCACATTCTTCTGCAAGTTTCCAATTAATCCGGCAATTGTAAACTATTTCTTTCATTTTTCTTATCCGTCTTGTGTTTCCTGTATGACAAAGGACAAGCACATTTTTCAAATAATTTGGGCAAAAAATAACAATCAAGTTTCTTCCAGAAATTTATAAATTTTTAAAAACGGATCTTTCGAATTTCAATAATTTGATTTACGGAGCGAACCCATGCCAACCAAACCATAAATTATAAATTTTAAAATTCAATTACGGAGCGAACCTAACCCTTTTAAATAGCGACCTTTTACATTTCAGAAATTTCAATTATGGGCGAACCTATGGGTTAGGTTCGCCCATAATCCAACTATAAATTTTAAAAACTGATTTTTTGAATTTCAATAATTTCAATTTACAGAGCGAACCCAACCTTTTTCCATCCATCCGTACTCCTTTTTCGTGAAAAATAATTGGTCACCTAATTTATTGGTAATTCAATTAACTTTTTCTAGTTCTGAAATTTTTGTAAAATTTCACTGGTTACTCCACTCCCCCTGCCGTATATTATCTTATGAAGAGGAACGCGTTATTGTTAGTAGCCCACTGGCGCCAAATATCTTAGGACGGCCCTGACTTTCACACGAGTTAAAATTATCAAATATTTAAGTGCTGTATTCTGAAAATTTCCAATAATACAGCTTTGTTGCATTGGTTATACTGAAGATAAAAATAAAAGATGTAATTATGTACAATTAAAATAACTCCAGAAATATTAAAGTTAAATTATTTAATATGCAGGAAAATGAACTAGAATGTTAGCAAATTTGTAATTTATTCCTTAAGTCAACAATTTTCAATTAAACAAACAAACTACGATCAATAAAAGCTCCTTGTTGCTTTTTGTGTATTTTATACCATAATTTTGTGAGTAATAATTTATTACTAATTTCAAAAATTCAATTCAAAAATAATATAATAACACATAATCGAGTAATGTATGTAACCTGGAAGTAAATGAAATTACAGCTTCCAAGATATTGCATTTGCGTGAACTTTTGACCATCAAATACACCTTTTAAAGTTTATCTAATGGTGCAATTTGCACGTCATTCACATTCATACGTGAATAAATTTCATGCATGAAAATGAGAATAAATCATCTGTAATTTGTTAAATTGAGCCAGTATTAAGAAATACGAAATGCACGTAAGTCAAAGTGAGGATAATCGATAATGACGGGATGAAAAAAAATCGTGTGGGTTTAATAACTCTATCAGTTTTAAAAATCGCGGTGAAATTTTGAAAACCGCCAATCATTAAAACAAACAACGGAAGCAATTTAAAAACTACCTGACTTTAGGTATTCATCCCTTAATTTCACTTTCTATGGTATAATGAAGGGTAGCAATGACATATGGTGTTGTCGTTACATCGGCTGGTAAAAGAAAGGGCTAACGTAATTATCTACAGATACCTGCTGTTGTTTTTATCAGATATAAGTACGCGTGGCCTGACAGCTGAATATCATCTCCAGTCATTAAGCTCATAGGTTTAAGACATTTATGATCTCACGTGTACTTTCTCTAACGGAAATTGACTTATTTCAGTGTGTTACTTTTGATTTGTTTCGAGCAGTTGCATATATTTAACTTAACACGGTTTTTATATTTAAACCAATTACGTGTAATTACTGGCGTATTATAATTTCCATTTAATTATAAGTTAAGTATTTGTTATAAAATTACACGCATCAGTATGTATAATATTTACGTTGACCTGACGTTAAGAAAGATTACCATCTTTGTTATTAATTAATGATTTGATCGATGAATCACCATTGACACAGGATTTTCTATCCAGTTCTTATCTAGTTCTCCTAATTGAGAAGATGTATGGGTCTTCTGCAAACCAAGCCATATGGCAAGCGTGCAGATTTCCGATCTTTACCATATGATTTACTTATCATTCTCATTATTAAGAGTCGTCTATCGCACACTTAATGATTTAACGACATTTCTTCTTCATCCAGTTCCCTTGCGATAAGATAAGTGTGATGCAGACTACCAAACTGGTATTGACATATCTTTAATTACTTTTAAAAGTTATCGAGTTTATACAGTGTGAGTCATAACGTACAGAGGAGATTGAAAGGGTAGCAATATAAGATCAAAATAAATATTTTTTATTAGTAAACTTTTGACCAAAGATCAATAACAAGAATCAATTTAAAATTTTTAAAAATTAACGCCCACTTTTTGAATGCCACTGATATTAATGAGGATACAGTGTTTTTTTAAGCATTTTAAAAACAGTTAAATATCTGCTACTTTTACGTTTTTAAATTTTTATAATTTTTTAATTTTACATTGTATAAATAACAATCAGGTATCTTCAATTTAAATTTAAAATGTCAGTTACTAGCATAGTTTGTACAGAATGTTCATTAATCGATTTAACTTTAACTTGCTGTAACTTTCTGGTTACTGTGTTTTGGTCAAAAGTTTACTAAGAAAACATATTTATTTTGGTCTTCTTTTATTACCCTTTTGTTCTCCTCCGTACGTTATGACTCACCTTGTATTTGCAATTGAATAACTTTAATTACGTACGATTAAAATGAATTGTGATCTATCTAATCTTATTCATTTGTTTCAGTGAATAATTCACCATAGAGGGTGCTATGATCACAATGGAGTGTCAACCAGGGGGTCATGGGGGGCACCTGGGGCACTCCATGATGTTAGACCCCTCTTCAAACGTTATCCATCAACAAGAACAAGAACACAAGAAAAAACGTAAGTAACTTAATTAAATTAAAATATTATTTTTGTACATAAAACGTAAATACATAATTTTTATTGGGCGCACATATTTTATGGTAAAATATTAATCTTTACTATTACATTTTATTTTATTTCTTTGATGTCTCCCTTTCAATTATTCCTTGATTGTGTACTCTTTTGTTTCTCTCTTTTGTTAATAATAATTCTTCCTCTGAAACAATTCCAGCTTCGTCGTTAATTTTTCTTTTAAGTTTATATACTCTTCCAACCCAAAATTATTTATTGACAATTTATTTTATTCAGATATGTTTGTTTTAAAGGAAATTCAGACCTTTGATGGAAAGGTAATTGTGTAAGTTGTATGTCAAGGAGGGGGCACTAAAAGCTTGAGGCAGATCTCCTAAGCCTTGTCATTTTATATTCATACAGTGGTCGTGGTTTACCAACGAGGTGGAAATGAGGCAAAGAGGTGTGTTAAGTCCTCTGCTGTTCATAGGTCTTATTCATGAAGCCATCAAGGAAACAGAACGAAAAATTATATTATGATACAGAAATCTTCAACTTATGAAAATAAGTGCTTGTGTCTATACAGACGACGTTGTACTAGTAGCTAAGAGTGTTAAAAATCTAGAAACAAGTATTAAAGTAAGGAAAGATATTATACAAAAATATAATTTAATCGTTAATAGTGAAAAATAGTAATACATCTGAAATATCTGAAATCTCTGAAATAATATATCTGACAAAGATTGCAAGAGTTGATTGGATAAGAAAAGAAAGATAGAATAGAACATCAAATAAAATACTTGAAAGATAAGTCTCACGAAAAGAAACTAAAATGTGCAGGACGTTTTATTATAATTGACAATAAGAGACAGGTTAAAATGATATGGGGATCCGGAAGAATAAGTAGAACAAAAGACGGAGACCCAGAACCTCTTGGAATAACAGTGTTGCTGAGATCGTAATGTAATGGACAAGAACAAAAAAAAACTGGCATGCCTTTGTAAAAAACTGAAGAAAATGAAGCAGAAAGCCTGGAAACCGACAGGTATGTGACGTCATTAAGTGATGTAGGCGATCGTGAAGAATACCATGAGAAATGATGGCGGAAAATTTTATTGAACAACATAAAGGAACCAGTCATTTTGAAGACATTTTGATAAAACTTTACTTTTTTTCTACAATCCAATTACGTGTCGCAAAAAATATGGGATTTGGAACCGTTCAGGGGCAGAAGGGAACAAAAGTGTGCGAAGTTGTCAGTTTAAATATGAAAGAGGTGGAGTGTTAGTAAAGGGACGAAGAAACACTGAAAGATAAATGAAGGAGATAAAAAGACGTAGAAAGAAATAAAAGAAATAGAGAAAAAAAAACAAAAATCATAAGGAGGAAATGCTATGATGCTGAGAAAATTAAGCAGTATTATTGTTACAGGACAAAATAAACATTGTGAAAACTAAAGGAGGGAGTACAGGAACAAAAAATAGTGTTTGAATAATAAAGTGAAAATATGAAACCACAAAAAATACACGAAGAAAATAAAGCGCTAAAGCGTGATTGCGAAGTAATAGTTTCATAGGAGAATTCATTTATATATTAAATTTTTAAACGTAAAGCACGTTTTACGTTAGAAGTAAATATCCCTAGGAGAGGGAGTACGAGATATAGAAGATGGGACAGGTAGGGCAAGATATATCATAGTATGGTATATCCAGGTGCACGCGTTGATGACGAGAACGAACGAGACGTCGGAATTTAAAAAGAATTGCTTTAATTTCTTGTAACATATCTAATCCCTTAAGAAATGATTGGAAAGATTTGGAAGAAGAAGGAATACAAGCAAGAAGAAATGTATAGAGTAAATTGTAGTATTGAAATAACTTAAGAGTTTTTCTACGTGGAAAAAGGCGGAAAAGGTGAGGAAAATTTACGAAGAAATGTGTCAGTGAAGGCGAAGGTACGGAGAAAACAATCAGATAACTTTATGGATATCCATCAAGTCATATACTCTTTAATGTATACAGGATGTCCCAAAATTAGGCCGCAAAACTTTAGGTGGTTATAAAAGACACTAAAACAAGCAATTTTTGTCAATAAACTCATGTCCGGAAATGAGCCCCTTTGGCACTAGAGTGAATCAAAGGCTGCTCTTACTTGATTTATTTATAGAATTTACAGTAGTTGTTCGAAGTGTTGCCATTGTTTTCAACGGGATGATTGGTCTAATGAATATTCTATTTAACCCTAAAAATGTTTATTGTCTTATGGCTAACTAAGGAACATATAATGAAAATGGCAGAAAAGTTATTGCTGCCTGTCTTGTTACTTTTCAAATTAGAGTTGAACATATGTTTACGTTGGATTCCTCTCTGCATTACCTTTGCAAAAACGTCAAAATATACAGGGTGTTCCATTTAAAATAAGAAAGTTGACATCGCTTCCGGTTTCGCCGGAAGTGAAATTGAATTTTTGATAACACCAACATTTTGTATGTAAAAATTAAAAATCGAAGTGTTTTTTCTCATAGCGATACCTCCAGCCGTTCAAAAGTTATCATGATATATTCTTTTTCCTTAGAATATTAGAATATTCCCGGAACACACGTGCAAGCGGCCATTACCCTTGCCAACAAATCCTAAAAAATTTATATCATGTACCAGCTTGCTTTACATGATGATCATGCTTTTTATTTGGAGATGAAATAAAATTAAAAATTGTACGTATCAACTGGCTTTGATTTCATCTAGTGCCAAAGCGGCTCATTTCCGGACATGAGTTATTGACAAAAATTGCTTGTTTTGGTGTCTTTCATAACCATCTAAAGATTGTCGGTCTAATTTTGGGACGTCAGGAAGGCGGATAGTACCAATGAAGGAAAATATGAGACAGGTTTGGAAAGATTAGAAATGTACCTCGCATTAAACACCATGGAAATAAGTGATGTCTTATCGTAAATGGGATGGAAGTGGCGGAAAATTTCGATTGAAAAGGTGAAACAATAGAGGAAGTAAAATAATAGTTGTACTTGTGATGCGACAGAACAATAATAGAAAGGATCAGATGAAATACGTTGAAAACAAAGCAAGAAAGGTAAGGATATTATTGAGGTCCAGAAAATACGGCAGCCTTGAGAGCCTTGAATTTCTAAATATCCACTCCGGAGCATGTGATGCTGCAATAAACAGGGTGAAAGCATCTAACGATGTTGTCGTTTCTGAAAAGTTCTAATTTTCTAATGAAGTTAGGAAAAAATGTATTTTCCTGATCTGGTAATAATGATCAAATTTATAAAGCAGATAGTAAATTTCATATTTGAAGATATAAAAACGATTTTCAATTCCACTTCCGGCGAAACCGGAAGCGATGTCGACTTTCTTATTTTAAATGGAACACGCTGTATATTTTGACGTTTTTGGAAAGACGACGAAGAGGCGAATCCAACGATACCGCATTTATTCATCTTTAAGTTGAAAGTAGCAAGATAGGCAGAAATAACTTTTCTGTTACTTTTTTTAAGCAAAATTGGCCAGAAGTTCGTAATACAAATTTGGTTTTATTTGTTTATTATTCGCTTTGTAACTGATTAGTTAGTAAATGTCTATTAATGGTTTGTCTTGTTATTTAACACTAAAAATGTTTATTGCCTTATGGCTAACTAAGGAACACATAAAGAAAATGGCGGAAAAGTTATTGCTGCCTATGTTGTTACTTTTCAAATTAAAACATACGGTATCGTTGGATTCGTCTCTCCGTTGTCTTTCCAAAAACGTAAAAATATACAAATACAGATAACATGTTCCATTTAAAATAAGAAAGTTGACATCGCTTCGGGTTCCACCAAAAGTGGAATTTAATTTTTGACAACACCAACATTTTGTTCGTAAAAATTAAGAATCGACCTATTTTTTCTCATAACGATAGTCCAGCCGTTGAAAAGTTATCATTGGGGGGGGGGGGGGGGGGGGGGGTATATTTTAGAATCACACCGTATAATTCTTTATCTAAAATTGTGAATTCAGTTTTCAGAAATTCTTTTTTGAATATATTGTGAAATTTTAATTACAATAATATTTTATGTTAAGTTCAACCCTTAGGTAATTATTTAATTTCAGTTTTTTACTTCATGATTGTTTGAAATTAATATTATTGAAGGGCGGAAATGAAACTGTCGTCCCAAACTGAGAGGAAAAATCTTGCAATGAAGATATACACATAAAGGAAGAAATGAAAATCTTCTAATGAAGGAGCAAAGTGACTTAATAAATTAAAAATTTTAATATTTTAAAGAAAATTAAATAACATTTTTTTATATCATACACATAGTAACAATAAAATGCAACATTTTTCGCCTTAATAAGCTATGTATTTGATATGTTGGTAATTATGGATTAAGTTAAAAACTTTAATATTCATTTTGATTTATAAATCTCCTATATAATAAAAGACCGATTTTCTTTTGTCGGTATTATACGTGGCCGTAATAAACTAGTTGGTTGTGTCACATATATTTTGCTTTTAATAATCTTCCCCAATTTAAGTTCATTATAAGTATATTACTTACTCGAACTAAGCGATTACCAAACATTAATTTAGTCGATGAGGTACATAAGCTTAGTTTACCGAACGCAGTCCGTCTTCATATTTATTAGAGATATAGTTACATGTCGAGGGGCCCTGTAATTATTGACAACTTTTGGACATGTTACCATACCGCACTGTAATATACTCAAAAATCGATCATAATTTCGATATAATGTAACATCTTACCTTTAATCAATTGCTATTATACCATCGATCGGTAAACGTATTGAAAAATTACCGTAAATATCCACCCACTGTAAAAATTAACTTGTAACGTCGAAGTGGACCATGGATTCTTCGTCGATTTCGTACGCTCCGAGCACCTCGGACATTTGTTCAACTGTAATCTATTACCAAATTCGTACCATCGTATTTCAAAAAGAACATAGTCTTTACTGCCCGTTGAGTATTATCCGAATATCGTCCAGTTCGTTATTTTCGCCTTTACTGTGTTAAATGAAGTGTTATTGCGCTGGTGGACTTGGTCAGTGTTTATGGATGTCTCGCGAATAATGTAGAGACCGGCTTGTTCTGTAATGGCTTGTAAATCGGTGCCAATATGATCTTTAACGAAAACACCAACCACTCTTAGATCATAAAGACAATGCTTTAAATTATCCAGAGACCATGAAGTTTATTTATGTTAAGAATGTATATATAAAGATTATTTTATGGAATGGCATTCGCGGACGGTTATGTGAGGAAATTATTTTAAATAGAAAATTACATTTATCTTGTATTTTATTGCTCAGCAAACATATTACCTTTGTACATATATATTTCCTTCTTATTGAAAAAAGATTAAACGCAGCAATATAATACTCGAAGTCGGAATAAATCAATATCATTATTCTTTTCTTTTTCTATAAATATTTTTCATTATTGAACAAACTTTAACATTTTTAATACTATTTCTTTTTTTAATTTTTTTTCTACATTCTAAAATATTACTTTACATAGATTCAGTTTTATGATCTGCCATTTAAAGGAATTTTATTCATATCTTTTTATGTTTCCAGGCTTCGCTTTAAATTTTATCGAATATTACTTTTTCCATTTTTCCCCATAATATTTTACTGTTTTTAACAGAATTATTTACAAATTATATTCTATGAAGAGCAATAGACCACAAACAGAAATTAAAAAATTCCTAAATTCTCAAATTCTAAATCTAGTCATGAAGGAGCTATTGATAATTTTGCACAAGGCTAATTTCATCCAAAAAGTTCTCTCTAGAACTCAAAATTTCATTCTAAAAACATAAACTCCATAGTCTTCCATTAAAATTGAAATTGAAATTGAAATTGAAATTGATTTAAATATAATTGCTATGTGGATCTTGCTTATTTGCGAAAATTGAAGTTTTTGTTTAAATTTAATTGGAGATAATTGTTGGGTAAATAAAAATCAATAAAAATGTATTAATTTAAATTGAAAAAATCAATAATAAAAAAATGGTAACTCCCAAAAGTGAGCTCATTGTGAGCTAACAAATTTATTAAATCCAATTTTTGTCAAGTACTTAGCACTCAAATATTTTATTTGTTTAAGTTTTAGTTTTAGGCTTGTAATAAACATAAATGATGCCGAAAGTAGGATTTTAATGGCCATTAATCATAAACCCAAGCCACCCCAACCCAAATCATGGAATTCAATCCTAAAGACTACAAAACCATTGTAGTATCTTAGGTTGGGCTTAGTTGAACTGATTTAGGTCAATTTCTGTTAGGTTTAAAAAGCCTAGGCCTAGGTTGGGTTATTGTTTGCGGTTAAAAATTTGGTTTTTTTTAAGAACAAAAACGGAATCCAAATTTTAAAATAGCATACGCGATCCAACATGAAAATCCAAAAATAAAGTTCAAACTTTCAACTGAAAGTAAAATTGCTTTGGATAGAGTTTGGCAAAATTTGCTTAGGTTTAATTCGTTTAAATAATGTTATTTTGCATCAGGATGGGCAACATTAAGTTAGTTAGAATTGGGTTTGGTTGTGGTTAAGAAAATTTTACAGTTTTCGGACTTGAAACCCAACTTAATTGCGCATTTTCAAAAAGCTTGCTTTTTTATGGTTAATGGCATTAAATTCTTTATTTTTCGCGAAAATTTTAGATTAGGTATATTAAAATTTTTGTAAAGTGTACTTGGAAGATAAGGATATATTTTTAAGACTATGTTTGGGATTAATGGTATTAAATGGAACTTGAAAACTTTTACAAAGAAAAAATATTTTTTTATTATTTTTGGTTTTGGTATGTTTTTTTTTTGCGAAACATTTCTATTAGTATTAAAATGACCTTTAATCATAAACCCAACCCAACACAAGTCAAACTTGAAGTTTACAAAACCATTGGAGTATTTAGGTTAGACAGAGTTTTGGTCAATTTCTATTAGGATGGAAAAGTTAATATGCTTGGCTTAAGTTGCGCTACATTGAATTGTTAACTTTACTGTAGAAGTTTTGTTAATTTTATTTCTAAGAACATACTTTATTTACATTTCATGATGAAACTAGTTGCCAATAGCTATTATTCTTCAACGTAAAAATATTTTTATGCCTTTACACAATAATGTAAAGGCAACAAATTATTATTATTATCCAATCTAGAAGGCAATCTTTTAAATGTTACTATTTAAAATGGAATATACAAAATATTCGGATAATATTTTTCCGTTACCTTTAATTTCAAAACATTTTCATTTAAGATCTCCTTTGCAAATTGGTTATTATATTTTATTTAATTTTTTTATCTGGTTCCTAACCATTTCTTCCCCTTCCAGATATTTCTAAATCTTTCCGAGAGCATATCATTTTATAATTATGATAATTTTACGATAATAATTTCATTACTGTTTTGCATCTTTACTAAGAAAAAACTTTTATATGGCATATCTACATAATTCCATATTTGATCTATTTAATTGCGTACATTTCTTCCCATCCTCTCCATCTTCTCTTTCCATTTCTTGCCAATCCAACTCCTGTCTCGTTCGTGATTCTCCACCATTTCCTTCCCCTTTCTTTACCTTGCTTCTGGTTCACTTCCTCGTACCCCGTCTACAAATGCATCCAGTCGTCTGTATACATAAGTTTATGTATTTCTTATTGTACCTCGCCTACCTCATTTGCTTGTACCTCATCTGTCCATCTAGCTTCTTCCATCTCTTCACCACGTTCTGCCCTCTCATACTTCGCTCTCCAACACAAGCTGTGACCACCCTGCTTTTCATACATTTCCATCCTCTTCCTTTCCTTTTCAAGATACCATCTCTGATTTTCTTATTTCTCACTCGTTTTTACATCAGTTTCTGTTCGGAATTCATACTTCTCCTAACAACAAATATAGTAATATTCTAATGGTGTGTTACTTCTATCTTCTCTCTCCCTTTTATGCTTTGTATGTGTTGCCCGAAAATAATAATAAAAACATGGGTACATATGTAAATTTATGCCGAAAAACTGAAAACTTCACGTAAATATAAAACAGAAATCAGAGCTTTTACAATATAATTGTATTACACGTTTATAAAAATAAAGAACAAAATAAAAAATTTCGGAAACTGTCTTGTCTGGAAATGTTCAAGAGGACCTTACCTGTCAAAGAAATAAATAAAATAAAATTATTTTTCAGTCAAATGTCATTAATTCTAATTAGGGATTGGCTGCACTTTGCTAGTGATTAGAATTTGCTTTTGCCGGTTTAAACTTTTTAACTTGTAGCAAAGCATTATTAATTAAATACATGTGTTTAAAATAAAATTACTTTTAATAAACTAAATTGGATTAAAGAAATCAATATTAAGACTACGTAGATTTCTTTATATTTCGAATAAGCTCTTAAATTTTGAAATCTGCTATATGAATAATGCTGAAAATATATTTACAATGTAGGAAACATATTAAAAATAAATAACCTATTAAGTATTAACTTTTTTTTTTTTTGACAAGCACTAAAATATATAATAAATATTATAAAATGTTCGTACCTTGGATGTTTCCTAAATAAACCTCAGCATATAAAAATTATACGTTAAGATATCAATTTATTGAGAAAATCAGTATAAACTTTCAAACACATATAAATAATGTTACAAATTGATGTGCGACTCCACCTATCGGTGGGTGCCGCAACATCAAGAGTTGTTCACTATTTCAAGCGTGTGTATCTAACATATAAATAATTATAATGAAAAAAAAATTGTTAATTCATATATAAAGTTGTTAATATGTAAATACGTCTATCCAACTTACAAAAAGAGCGTTATAACGTAAGAATTTATTTTATATAATAAAGGATGTGGTAAATTAAACTAATTAGTTGGTAACATCTTTGTATCTTTCTATTTATATCTTTTTGCATACCAAACGATAGTATGTAATTTCGACTCCCAAAGTTGCTTGTGTAATTCAAATGTTCTTAATCTAACATTAATTGAATGTAAATTTTTGAGGCACAGATTTGCTTTAAAGGCAATATATACTTAACCCAATATGCTAGTTTAATTAATTTGAATATTGTTTTAGCAAATTATGCATTTGGAGCAAATACGTCAGTTGACATTTAAGAAAATCAATTTCTATCGAAAAAGTGCGTAGCCATGAATCTCTCTCGCGCGAATAACACATGAAGAAATGTAATTTTTTGCAATTTTGTTATTTTATATAATTGAACATTTCGTAACGCGGAGAAGAAAACGAGCAAAAGGACGACGACAAAATTTAAAACTCCGGCGCTGTAAAACGAAATTGCACATTTTCCTATGGGATTATATAACTTTATTGGTGCATGTAAATAAAATTGCATACTTGATTTTTAAACGACAAAAATAGTCTTGCACTAAAACTGGACAAGCCTTATAACGATTTTATTGCTACTGAATCAAGTTTTATAACACTATAAATAAACAATCCCACATGCATTGCGATATTATTTTAATACATTCACTAAAATATAATTGATAACGTTCCAATTAATTTACTAAAGAAGTCATTCGGGAAATGTGCAGAGTTGCAAAATCGCGCCATTTTTAGAATTTTTTTTTTCAAGGAATCAACAGACTGTTGCAATGAGAAAGACATTAGAAGATATTTTTCTCATCTACGTATCAAAAATGAATTCTAGAAGAGAATTAAAAGTTTGAAAAATGAATAAATGTCTATCATAGAAATATGTTCAATCGGCGAAGCCTTTTTGAATTATGCAACGAGGAGATCGAAAAATCCAAAAATAATAATTTTATTCATGACTTTGTCGGAATACAGATTTCTTCTCAGATTTCTTCAATAACTTTACATTTGCAATAATAAAAGAAGCTTCAAACGCTTCATTTATCGACCATTAAAATAAGTTTGTATTAAATATAATTATTAATTAAAAATATTTTTCTTCTAAATGTAACAAACATCCTTTTTAAAATTAATGTTTTCGTGCACTCCACGTTCAGTTTCTATGTATCACTGCGAAATATTTATTCACGATTTTGAAATATGTCAGTGTTTCTTAAAGGTAGGCCGCTCTCGACATCGCTTCATAAATAATAAAACGCGCGTTGCATGTTCTTGGAAGATGAGCATACTGCAGCATCATCCCGACTCAAACTGCAGGACTTGTTTAACATCGCGCGTGCTGTGTCTCTTTATGCATTTTATACCTAATACCGATATTTAAGTCCTTACCGGAAATCTAACGTCATCGCCAGATATATTACATACCAGGCCAATTAAATGATATTTATTCGTGTACGTTACTCTTGCGAATACCGCTTGCGTTTCTTACATGTACTTTGAATTCCAAGACGTTTTCTTGAACATTCTGAAGGTGAATACCAAATCTATTCAACAACTTACTTCTCTTATCGCATTCTTAATAACATAAGATTTGGGGAGTAAGATGGAAAATCGGGGGGGGGGGGAGAGAAATAATAGAATCCGTATGGAAGAAAGGGGACAAAATTAAGAAGAAACACTATACGAATTTACGAAAAATATGTGACTTTTCCGTAAAATTTACAGAGAAACGTGGAACATGGTAAAGGTGAGTAAAAAGTTACCCGAGGAATTCAAGTCACATAGAGGACTAAGACAGGGTTGCTTATTGACCCCCATATTGTTCAATGTTCAATCTCAGAGCTGAGGGTAGTATTAAAAACTGAAGGAGGGGTAAAGTTGGACAGAGTTTGATCTATGGTGTTCGCGGATGGCAAGTACTGATGGCAGAAAGGATAGAAGGAATGAACTGAATGAGCAAGGAATATAGAACATTCTAGGATAAAAGGCGTCTGTATAAATAATTCTGCCTCTTGAAGCAGACTTTATTAGTTGATATATTTGGTATAGGAAATTTTTAAAAATAAACCATAGTTAAGTTAAGTTCCGTTCTCTCCAGGAGCTTAAAAGTTCCCTTCTCTCCAGGCTCTTTTCTAGATTTGCGTTTTCTATCGTATATTGGCTTCCAATTTGTTGACTTACCTCGGTGACTATACCGCAATTTTTCCCATCGTTTTCATATACAGGATGGGCCACTTAAGCGTATTTCCTCGATAACTCCATTGCTGTTAGAGATATGAAAAAATGTTCAAAATAAAAGTTATTTGGATTTATAAGTGCACATTTCAAGGTCAACAATTATACAAACGTTGCTCAAACCCACGACGTACATTTTGAAAAATTTCAGGGGTGACTGCACGGCAGGCAGGAGATACAATTGTACATTTTATCTCGTAAATTTTTTAAAGACGTCGTGGGTTTGAGCAAGGTTTGTATAATTGTATGGAAGTTGGGGAAGGCCATTTCCAACAACTTCTCAAATAAATATTGACTGTTTTTCTAACCTAAATTGCCGTTTCTGTTTTGTACCATAGTTATCTTGAAAAGGTAATTTCTCGAAAACCAATCGAGGGATTTCAAAAATGTTTACACCGCTGAAATGCAAATTATGTAAGCTTTTAAATGAGATATCACTCTACCCCTAGTGTAATTTAAGAATTTTAGGGTTGACATCCCTGCGGCTAGGAGATTGAAGATATGGCGACCATTTCTTCGCCAAAAGTTGTCCCCCATCGATCCAAAGTTTACGTGTTTCAGCGATTTTAAGAAAAAAAATTAGTTTCTTAGATATTGACGGTGTTTCGTTTTCCCGGGGACATCCTGTATAACCGGAAGTCCGCCAACATTAAAATTAAAATGTACAACATATAAATCCAAATAACTTTTATATTGAACATTTTTTCGTATTTCTAACAGCAATGGAGTTACAGAGGAAATACGCTTAAGTGGCCCACCTGTAGAGATAGTTTCTTTAATTCTTTCTGTAGGTCACCACCTACAATTGGGAAGGGGCAAGATGTGGTCTATGGCTCTAGCGGACGAGATAATGTTAATGACAGATATTAAAGAAGGGATGAACCGAATGAGCAAGAAATATGGAACATTCTTGTATAAAAGGTGCCTGAATTCTAGGGAGACAAAAGTTAAGATATTTAGAAAACATTGCTAGGAAGAGAGAAATATAATTAAGATGGAAAGGGAAGCGATTGAAGAAGTTAGCTAGTGGATGTCTTTAGAGTGCGTCATTAACGCGAATATCGTAAGCAGAACATACAAAACATGTGGTTTTAAAAAGGCAAAAAAAAAAACAGAAGATGGATTGCGCTGGCTGCTTCGGAAACAAAAAGTGGGACATTGAGGTATATGGAAAAGCAGCTTCAGAATTATATTATTGTGTGGAGAGGAAGATTGGGGTGTACAAATTTATAAGTGCCTTGGGAGGGAAATACAAAGGTGTACAAAAAGAACGGGGCAGGAAAAGATAATATTCGAAACGAGCAGAAGAGCTGCTATATACGAGATAGTAAAAGTGAGGAGTAGAGAAAGATGGACTACGTTCGCGCAAAAGAAAAATGCGTTGAGTGCATGAGTTTTGTCAATTTGGGAACGGGAACGGGCGGCCTATTTGAAAGAAAATCAGATCGGGGAGGAATGGTAGTGCAGAACGTCCTGCAGATGTGGAAGGAGGTGGACGAACAGACAAGCCTTGAACAAATGATGTACAACAACTAGAAGTACAAGAAGAAATACATCGGAGGGAATCGGAATATTCGGACAGGGAGCGATGAAATAATGATAGCGAGATTCAGGTGTGAGAATAGAAAAAACAAACAAGTATTGGATGGGGAAGAAGTACGGGCTGGAAATTCTGTGGAAAATGAAAGAACGAAAAGGGATACTGGTGAGGGCGTAAACCGATAAGAGGACAAAGAAAGAGGAAGGAAGTGCTGGAAAAATATGAATGAAATAAGAGAAGGACTGGAAATATTGATGACGATGACGATGACGAGAAAAAGGAGCGTAGGTACCGAAAGGAAGAGTAATTGATGACGTTGTTATTGAGTTACCGTTATTATAATGTCAACTAAAGGTTTTTTTTGTAGTAACACTGGTGGTTTAAGTGGATGAACAAATGTGAGTGCAAGAGAAACCAACACATGGGTGTGAAAATATATATATATAAAATATTTAAAATTTCTTTCATTTTAGCTAATAATACGATTAATATATATAATTCTTTTTAGGTGAAGGTGGCGCACATGTTGGATCATCGGGAGACGGTGAGTTTAATTTCTTACATCTTGTAAAGATTAAAACTTCAATATTAACATCGCAAGAGTAATAAATGCAAATGTAATAAATACACCGAGAAATGTGTAGGTACACGCAGATTAGTGTTAGTTCATTGATAGACCTGCGGTTTGTGTTTAATTATGCAATTAACCAAGCTTAATTGACACTGTGAGGCTATATCTATACAGTAATTTATTTACCAAAATACTTGTAAAGATGAATTCACGATAAAATTGTTTTGTATATTATGGATGGAATTAAGTGTGTTTTTCACTCCATTAATCTTTCTAGATTGAAGAAAAAGCTGATATCGAAGATAAAGTTAATCGTAAAGAATGTTAATTCATCATTTTTGTGTGTATATTTAAGCATTTACTAATTCGTGACCGGCATTATATAATTATCGCAGGCATTTTCTTACCGTTTTGAAAATTAGCATCATGTAGAAATGATCGCGAATGGCGATCTACACAATATTGCACCATCTATAAGTACACAGCTATGAAAATGAGTACGTTGTTAGCATAATTTGATATTTCAGCGATACACTCAGTCAATCTCCGTTTCGCAATGCCCTTTCTTTTGTACGGTAGGAAAAGAGGATTGATTTTATAACAGGTGTTTACCGTTTTTCAGTATTATTTGCCAACGATTCGGATAATTATTGGCGTATTACGCAATTAAACAAATGGTAAATTATCGGTTGCAACTTAATGTCTAGTAGTTATAGGGTAATTTCATTTCGAGTTGATTTTTGAATATTTGTGTTTGGTCAATTATAATAATTTACGAAAATAAATAATGGGGCTCCAGATGATTATTATATACAGTTTATCAAAATAAATACATATATTTTATAAAAAAAAAAAATAATTGTACGAAATATAACAAAAATGTTTTTTTATTTTCCTGGATTTTTTTTTTATTCTTATTATGCGGTTACAAATATTATACAGGGTGAGTCACGACTGACGCCACGGAGTTTTATAGCGAAGCGGCATATAATCTCCAACTTCTGTTGAAGGCGAATTATGTAAGTTAATAAGGGCTACATTTTAAAAATATTTTCAAATATGTATATTTGAAAATATTTTTAAAATGTACAGGCCGCTCCAAAAAAGAGTGGCATATCAAAGTTATACTTTTTCTTATGGAACACCCTATATTTCAACACATTTTTGAATTGTACGTAAAAAATAAGCCTGACTTTTATAAGGGTTCCCTATACCTAAATACTAAGAGTTCTGACTTATTTCGAATTTTCTTAAAATGTAAGGTTTTAGAAAAAGGAATGTTATGCCCAAACTAAATTAATTATGACAAATTTG